>CATKHJ010056233.1:0-21804 GCA_949750685.1 Vernicia montana
AATGGAACATAAGTTCAATCAAGTAATCAAATTGATACAATGAATGAATGGTTATACGATGGGATAACGCCCATAACATATTGATTATCATGTACTCACCTTAGGACTCCTTTGCTCCTAACTAGCACAAGCAGAAATGATGATCGTCCGGTTGCTCTTGTACTTTGTCTTTAGGTTCTACAAGAACCATTCCAATTAATCACAATTTAGATCATCATTCCCAACTTATCTATTGAACCACATTAGATTCTAACTCCCATACTTCTAGATCTATACTTAGTATAAAATTACTATTAATCAACAAGACATCACATACCAGTACAATCAACAATTCAATAATCGATATACATACTTTCACTATTGGGTCCGATTAGGCCTTGGACCAATGTCCAATTTCCTTTCAATTATAACTCACATTGATCATATACATATGTCAATTTAGCATGCCAATTATTGAAATAGAAACATGTTGAAGTTGGTCATACATAAATGATACGATCAAGGGTATGGGCGTATCACTGCCTGTATCCTAAGGAAACCATCCAGTATAAATGATACGCCCAGAGGTTTGGGCGTATCACTGCCCGTATCATTAATCTGGGTAGGATTTTAGGCAAAATCCTCAAATGACTAGAGAAGGAAAAAATCAACATTCTCACAACCAAGACTAAATCAAAAATCAATTTTATATCATGCAAATGACTTATAACTTAACTTATATCATCAATCAACACATAGAGTAAATAAAGGATTTTTAAAAAAACCCACTTTTGGTCAAACCCATTATCATCAAAATGAGAAAGTTTCAAATCCCTTTTGGTATATCTTTTCCACACACACTCAATACTTCTCAATCATGTTTACAAATCATCATCTAATAGCATTTTCTCAAAGAAGTTCTCTTTCTAGAAACCTATTTGGGTAAACCAAAAAAAAGGAAGAAAAAGAACTCTCAAAGCAAACAAGCATACAATACTTGATCTAAATGAAGAAAATGGCTTAGATGATTACCTTTGAAGCTTTCCCTTTGATGGTGATTTACTCTAGTCAAATGAAGAAAATAAAGAAAAAAGAGGAAGAAGAAAAGAGTTTTTGATCTTGATAGCTTTTCTGAAAAATGAAAAAGATGATAGCCAATTGGTGTTTGATTTAGAATGAAATGGATGACTATGATTAAATCATGGGAAATGAATGGCTAGAATTGTATAGCTTCTAAAAGAAGTTTTGCTATTTTCTATTTAATTTTAATTCAAGTGAAAATAAGATGATACAAAGTGACTAAATTCAATGAACCTTGAAATAAACTAATATAAAAGTATGGTGTTAGTGAAAAATGGGACCCACTTCCCACTAACCCCATTTCTAACACAATTAAAATTCATTGGGCTCAATTTTCCCACCAATTTGGGCACCATGGCCGGCCATCCTTGTGGTTTGGCTAGCCCAACACTTGTTCTCATGCTCCATATAATTACACATATTCATATTTATATACTTATGGAATTTAATAATAAATTCAACACTCAATTTCATATGCAATAATATTGAATTTAAACTTCTAAACACACTAGTATTCAATCTAATTCTTTTTTAAATAATATAAGGTCTAAGGTATTACATTTTTGTAGATGATTTTTCACATTTTACATAGATTTATCTTTTGAAAAATAGGTCTAAATTACCTCAGGTTTATATTCAGTTTGCTTCCATGGTGAAAACTCAATTTTCTTATCCTGTTAAAATTTTTCGCACTGATAATGCTATGGAATATAAAGACTCTGTTTTATCTCAAAATGGAATCATTGTACATCGATCTTGTCCATACACATCTCAACAAAATGGCATAGCAGAATGCAAACATAGACATATCTTGCACACCGTTAGAGCCCTTCTTATCTCTTCCTCATGTCCTGAGTCTTTTTGGGGGGAAGCTGCACTTACAGCTGTTTACACCATTAACCGAGTTTCCACTTCTACTATTGGTAATATTTCCCCTTATGAATGTTTATATGGTCATGCACCTGATTATCAGTCTCTTCATGTCTTTAGCAGTGCATGCTTTGTCCTTCTTCAGCCTCATGAACACATAAAATTAGAACCCAGGGCTAGATTATGTTGTTTCTTGGGATATGAGATTGAACATAAGGGCTTTTGTTGTTGGGATCCTCTTTCTCTACTTCTTCGTATTTCTCATTATGTTTCGTTCTAGGAACATAAAATATTTTCTAGTCTTTCATCATTTCAGGTTCAATCTGTTCCTTCTTCTTTTCTAACAAATCCCTCTATTCTTTTTCCTAATGAATCTTTTACAGGACAGTCTAACTCAGACAATATTGGCTCACTTACACCTGCTCCTAATGATTTGCCATCGGCCCAGGATCCTGGTTCTTCAACATATGTTGATCCTTCCTTCTCATCTAGTAACTGTTCCATCATCTCCTTGTCATAGTACTCGTGTAAGGCAACCTATTGTTACTTTTCGTGATTATCATTGTTATTCTACCATTGTTTCCTTATATGAACTTCAAACATACCATGAGGCTAGTACTAATCCTCTTTGGTAGAAAACTATGACAGAAGAACTTCAGGCTTTTACAAGTTCTTATACGTGGGATATGGTGGATTTGCCACCTAAGAAATCTATCATTGGTTGTAAATGGGTTTATAAAATTAAAACTCAAGCAGATGATTCAGTGGAACGTTACAAGGCAAGGCTTGTAACTAAAGGTTTTACATAGGAATATGGAATTGATTATGAAGAAACCTTTACTCTTGTGGCTCATATCACCTATGTTCACAGTTTTCTATCCATTGTTGCTGTCAAACAATGACAATTATTTCAAATGGATATGAATAATGCTTTTCTTAATGGTGATCTTTCTAAGGATGTCTATATGCAACCTCCTCCTAGCTATGACCATCCTCCTAATACGGTTTGTCAACTTCAGAAAGCTCTTTATGGCTTAAATCTCGAGGTTGGTTTGCGAAATTTGGTTCCACTATTAAACAATTTGGTTTTCAATCCATTCCTTATGATTATGCTTTGTTCATTCGACAAACCAACAGAGGATGCATTATGTTACTTATTTATGTTAATGATATGATAATAACTAGTAGTGATTTGCAGGGTATCAGTGATCTTAAGTTGTTTCTTAGCAGCAAGTTTGAGATGGAGGATCTGGGACAACTCAGCTATTTTCTTGGTCTTGAGGTCTCGTCTGATTCCACTGGATATTATTTTTCTAAAGCCAAATATGCCACAAATCTTATTTCTCGTGCTGGACTCACAGATGAGAAAATTGCTAGTACTCCAATCGAGGTCAATGCTCATTTTTCTGCCACTGATGGTACTCCTCTCAATGATGGCTCTCTCTATCGACAACTGGTTGGCAATCTTGTATATCTCACTATCACTCATCCTGATATTACTTATGCAGTTCATATAGTCAGTTAGTTCATGTCTTCTCCTCGCACCACTCACTTTGCAGTAGTGCTTCATATTCTTCGATATGTCAAAAGTACTTTGTTTCATGGCCTACAATTTTCTAGCTCATCTTCATTGGAATTGAAAGCTTACTTTGATGCTAATTGGGTTGGAGATCCCAGTGATCGCCGGTCTACCACTGGCTACTGTTTCTTTCTTGGTGATTAACTCATCTCCTGGCGAAGTAAAAAGCAAACTATCATATCCAGGTCTAGCATTGAAACTGAGTACCGAGCTCTTGCTGACACTACTTCTGAACTAATCTGGTTGCGACGACTCCTTCATAATATGGGCATTGAGCACTCATCCCCTACTACCTTACAGTGTGACAATCGCAATGCTATTCAGATTACTCACAATGATGTGTTTCATGAGAGCACCAAACACATCGATAATGATTGTCACTTTGTGCGTCATCATGTTCTCTAAGGAACTATCAAGTTTGTCTTAGTCTCATCTATTAATCAAACTGCTGACATCTTTACTAAAGCCTATCCACCTCAACGCTTTCATAATATTATTAGCAAACTTCAGATTACTGCTTCTTCACTACCTTCAGTTTGAGGGGGGATGTTAATATATAAATTATTACCTATAATCATGCTCCTAATCATGTCCCTAATCATGCCTATAGTCATGCCCCTAATCATGCTTAATTATTCTTGTATATTCTCCTTTCATATTTGGTTCACTTGTAACTATATATATATATATAGCTTATTCTTTGTACATAATACACATATCAATATACACAAATTCTCTCAATTCAATATTTACATTATCAATTCATATAACAAATAACCAAATAATCATTGATGTAACAAATCAGCAAAGAAATTAAAACAAATAATCTCTATTCTCAATTCTTTTAGCCAAAATAAGAAAATTTTGCTCTCTAATTATTGATATTATAAATAATCAAAGAAATTAAAATAAACTAAAAAAAAAATATTATAAATTAATGTAAAGAATTTACCTTAAAACTTTCAAATTTATTTTTAGCAAAATGTTTAGAATAATGGAGTAGAAATATAAAATAAGAAAAGCCAAAATTAAAAAAAAAATTAAAAAAATTAAAAAAAAAAAAAAAGCAAAGATAAAGACAAAAAAAGAAGAAGAATAAATTAGATATTTAAAATGACTAAAATAACCATAATATTTTTAAAAATTTTAGGGGGTCAAATGCTCCATGACCCAATGTAGGTCGGTGTTGGTTACAATATAATAATTCTAAATAAAATAATGAGAAAATTTGTCAACAATGAGATAAGTGTGAACTAAATTGGAATAGTGAAAACATTTAGAGCATTTTGAAACCTACTTTTTATTTTAAATAGCTTATTTTAAAAACTACTTTTTATTTAAAGAATAAATAGTTTTTATACTTGGCTACAACTCTATGAATTTTTTCTTTCTATTTTGTATTCCTGCTTGTATGGTTGATTAATAAACGCAGGAAATTGAAGGGGAAAAATAAAGATGCCGTGCTTCTTCACCCAACCGTCTAAAATTTGTTTTCTTAATTGTGATTTTTGAAGTTTCTGTATCATTTCTTGGCAACCAAACTTTCTTTTCTTAGATTATTACTCTTTTTTTTCTTTTTTTTTTTTTTTTTTTTTTCAATGTGGTTTGTTACAGGTAATTAAAAAGCTGTAGAACGAAGCATATTGGTTCTTCGAATTGGTTAGTCCTGAATATATAGTTTTTCTACGAATATTGAATTCTATATCCAAAACCAAAACCCATTTTTATAAGCAATGTTTGTGATGGTGATGGAAATTTAGTTGGTTCATTGAACCTTTGCTAAGTAATTTTTTTCTTATTATTTAATTGATTTTTTTCATGTCCACGTTAGCTTCTTGAGGATTGAATTTAATGAATGAATATGATAGGTAGCTAGTTAATTATAATTACAAAATTGTTCAATTTCTTGTGTTTTTAAATTAGCATAATTTGTCAAAACCCATGACATATGAAAATGGAAAATAAAAATAAGTTATTATAATGTAAACTATTTGTAAGGTTGTCTTTGTATGGACCTTATTTACTCATTTGAAAAGTCATTATTTTTCCGAACTTATTCTGAAAAAAGTATTTGATTTTAGTTTGGTGATAATAACAATTCAGAAGATAATTTAAGTCAAAATAATTTTTTCCATATCAAAGGTCAGTATTTTTTAATTCAGTTGGCAAGTTGGTTTGCCTCTCACTTTTTTGATCAGAATGGATAGTATATTTTTTTTAATCGGATTGGGAAAATGGACTCATCTTGTTCTAAATGAAGTACTGCAATTTCTGTTGTCTTTTCACTATAATCTAGTCATAAATCTCTTAGAAGATAAAAAATTTTCACTTAATTGCTTCATAGGAATTCTGAGGGGGGAAATATTTTTTTTCTAATTTCAGTAAGTTGCTAGGAACAATTCCATATTAGTATTTCAGAGTATTCTTGAGTACTTTGTCTTCCTTCCCAGTGAAGGAATTAAGTCTGCTAGGTGCTGTGTCATACATGAAAATGACACATTTTGTGCAGATAAAGCAAATAAGAATGTTAATCTTGTCTACAAAAATTTGCTATTTGGACTAAGTATAATTTAATTGAAGAAGTTTCTTGGAAGTTGAATTTGTAATACCGTGTGAATTAAAATCATACTTGATGGATATTTGCTATAGCTTACACGCTTAAAAAACTTGTTGACTCTCTAACATAAACTATAGAGGAGGAACTCAGCAGGTAAATTCTACATTTCTTGTTAACATAGCTAGTTGATCCAATGCCAGAAAAAACAATAAAGACACAATCTCTAATCTTATAGAATCACAAAACAATCCCTCTCTATATTCTCTTGAATTTTTTACCTTTTTGGAGCAACATTCAAACCTTATATTTAACCCATACCCTTAGCCAGACTAATTTGCTCTTCCTTGATATCACACTGCATACAAAAATCCACATTCCATAACTCTTATTTATACATTTCATAGAATACCATTACCCATTTGTTCCACCTCTTCGTCCCAACCGAAAAAAGGCCCCGTAAACCATCATTGACCCAACAGAACAATGGCTGAGGGTTCAGTGGTCTTTTTGCTCACTAAGCTTACAGAATTTCTCCAACAAGAGGGGAACAAATTATCTGAAGTTCGAGCTGAAGCTGAGTACATCAACGATGAACTGGAGTTCATGAAAACTTTTCTAAGAGTTGCAGAGGCAATGGAGGATAGTGATCTTCAGCTCAAAGTGTTTACAAAGAAAGTGAGATATGTTGTCTATGACTTTGAAGATGCTCTAGATTATTTCAAGTTGAATCTCACTTCTGATCATGGCTATGGATTTCGTGCTTCTCTTCGAAAGATTATTCACTTTGTTAATAGTTTAAAAGCTCGGCACCAGATTGCTTTAAAGATGCAACAGATCAAATTGAGAGTGATAAGTATCTCAGAGACACATCGGAGATACTTGATCAGAAACAATATAATGGAAGGCACGAGTTCCGGTGGAGAAAGACAACCATCCAGACGCAGGGATGTCCCTCCACTTGAAGAAGCTAATCCAGTGGGCATTGAACGCCCCAAAACAAAGCTTATTGAGTGGCTTTTCGAAGATAGGTCTGAACGTGAAGTGATTTCGGTGGTTGGCATGGGTGGTCTAGGTAAGACTACCTTGGTGAAAAAAGTATATAGCAATAAAGAAGTGAAAAAACGTTTTGAATTCCGTGCATGGATCACTCTCTCTCTATCTTTCACAACAGAAGACCTCTTGAAAGATATAATTCAGCAACTCTTCCATGTTCTCCGGGTATCAGATCTTCAAGGAGTGGATAACATGGACAGTGATAAGCTCAGAACTGTGATCAATGAATTCCTTAAAGAACGGAGGTACCTTATAGTCTTGGATAATGTTTCAAATGCTAAAACCTGGAATGATTTTGAGGTTGTATTGCCAAACAGTGGCTGCAGCAGCCGAATACTGCTTACCACAAGGAATCATGGTGTTGCCTCCGCCGCATCTCCTGATAGAGTCTATAGTTTGAATCCACTATCTCAAGAAGAGTCTTGGACTTTGTTTTGCAGGAAGATATTTCAGGACAACACTTGCCCTCCATATTTGACTGATGTTTTGGAGAAAATCTTGATAAGATGTCAGGGATTGCCACTTGCAATTGTGGCTATCGGTGGTGTTCTTGCGACAAAGGATAAAAATAGAATAGATGAATGGGAAATGGTTCGCCGCAGTCTTGGTGTTGCATTAGAAGACAATGACAGATTGAAGAGTACACTGTCACTCAGTTACAATGATTTGCCTTACTATCTCAAACATTGTTTGTTGTATTTCAGTATCTTTCCTGTGGGTAGTCCAATTGAACATATGAGACTTGTTCGATTATGGATAGCAGAAGGATTTGTCAAAGAAAAGGAAGGAATGACATTAGAAGAAGTTGCAGAAACCTACCTGAATGAGCTCATAAAAAGAAGCTTGGTCCAAGTGGTGGAGACAACTAGTGATGGACGGGTCAAAACATGCCGTGTCCATGACATTCTGCTAGAAATGATAATCTTGAAGTCGAGGGACCAAGATTTCGCAGCAATAGCTACTGAACATAGCATGCCGTGGCCTGAAAAAGTTCGTCGCTTATCAATACATAATGTCATGCCAAACATACAACAAAGACTTATTGCCTCTCGACCACGTTCCATTCTCATGTTTTGGAGGTTAGATTCTTCACCTGAATTCCCCATCTTGAATTTGTCTTCTCATCATTTAAGGCTGCTTAACGTGTTAGATCTGGAAGGCACACCTTTAAAGAAATTTCCAAATGAAGTTGTCAACCTCTGCCTTCTAAAATATCTTAGTCTAAGAAATACCAAGGTGAATTTCATTCCAAGCTCTATTGGCAAGCTTAAGAACCTGGAAACCTTGGACTTGAAGCATACCTATGTCATTGAGTTGCCAGCTGAAATTCTGAAACTCCAAAAACTGCACCACCTTTTGGTGTATCGCTATGAAATTGAATCTGATGATCAGATTCAAACCAAATATGGTTTCAAGGTACCAGCTCAAATCGGAAGTCTGCAGTATGTACAAAAACTTTGCTTCTTGGAGGCAAATCAAGGCAATAATCTTATAGTGGAACTTGGAAAATTGAATCAGCTGAGGAGGCTAGGCATTGTAAAGTTAAAGAGGGAAGATGGGAGGGCTTTGTGTTCTTCCATTGAAATGTTGAGAAACCTTCGCGCGTTGTCTATTACTTCAATTGAAGAGACCGAGATCATTGATATGGAGAACTTATCTTCTCCTCCTCGATTTCTTGAACGTTTGTACTTGTATGGACGTTTAGAGAAGTTACCAGAATGGATATCTGCACTTGATAGTTTGTTCAAGGTGGTTTTAAAATGTAGTGGATTAACTGATGATCCACTACTATTGTTTCAACATTTGCCCAATTTGGTGCATCTTGAATTTATACAGGTTTATGATGGTGAAATTTTGTGCTTTCAAGCTAAAGGTTTTAAAAAGCTGAAGTTCTTGGGTCTAAACAAATTAGACAAACTCAACACAATAATCATTGAGCAGGGAGCAATGCCTTATCTGGAAAAGCTGATTGTTCAGAGTTGCAGATCATTGCAGAGGATACCATTAGGCATCGAACACTTGACTGAACTCAAAATATTGGAATTTTTCAACATGCCTTTAGAATTAATCATGTCATTGCATCCCAATGGAGGAGAAGATGGAGATTATTCTAAGGTTGAGCGTGTGCCTGAGGTTTACTTCACCTACTGGTATGAAGGTAAGTGGGATATTGTCTCTTTGGAGAGTTTCAAAGAGGGCAAAAATTCTGCTCATGGCGGTACCATTATTCAGCGTCCTCGGCACATATGGAAATAATGATACTTTTATTATGAAGTCTTTGGTTGTTTTATGGATGCTTTTGTATTTGGCATAAAGGAGCTTGTTCTCCTCTTCTTTTTTGTCTTTTCTTTTTTTTTTTTTTTTTGCGCATTGGGAAATATGGGACTTGAACTTGAGTCGATATTGTCAGGTTCAAGGATGCACTATCACTAGCCTATGCTTGTATGCTTTTTTTTCTCTGTTTTTTCTTTTTTGTATTTTGGTTTAATCTCTTAATTACCCTCTTTCAGGTTGTATATAATCAATAATCATCAACAGATTAAATTTGTGTGATTATCTAATTTCAGGTTGTATATTTCTTGCCGATGAAGGATTTTAGTTTTTTTTTTTTTTGAAATTTTTGTAAGAAAAAAAATTATCTCTATTACTCTTTTCCAGGTTTTAATTAATAGTCATCAACAGTTAAAACTAGTGTGTGATTATCAGATTTTATTTGTTCTTGCTGATGCAGGATCTTGGCTAAATAAGTCCTAAACTTGCAGGAGAAGGAAACAAAAAATCAATTATAATAAAAAATTAGTTTACGCAATGTAGGTCAATCCATGACTTTAGTCATTAATGGTTGGCGTGTAGATGGGTTGTTTATTCAAATTGAAATATGTGAAATTAATGCTTTAGGTTAATTTAGTTAATTAAAAAAAAATATTTATTGGTGTTAGAATTCCAATTGTGAGGAACCTCATATTAAAAATTAGAAAAAGAAGGGATTAAGAAAATACATATAAGTATTCGATGGCTCGGCAAGAATGAAGTAGGAATAATACTATAAATATTAGGAGCCTAAACTCAATATGAAGGTTCACACTTAATGGAAAAATTATTAGGACTTCAAATGTGTGAGATTGACACAAATATTTTGTGTTAGAGTGTAACTTTAATAAAGCTTGTGAGATCATCTACAAAATAACATAAATTTGTTTCAAATTAATCATAATAATTAAAATAAAAAGGAAAAAAATTGAAAAACACAAATATAAGAACATAAAACATTTTAATAAATATAATAATTATTATATGAACTAATAACTAAAATAAAAAGGAAAAAATTTTAAAATAACAAATATAAGAACATAAAATATTTCAGTAAATATAAATTATTTCAATATTAAATTATAATGGGATCATTGTTTCACTACTATAAATCTATATCTATATTTTATATTATCTATAAAAGTCTCTTAATATTAAGAGAGATAAAACTTTTGAATTGCCCGTTAAGTATATGATTTTTAATATAATAGATAAAAAGTCCCTCTTATTCTTAAATTAATTGGTTTAATATATCTCATCTTTTTTATCCTAATAAAAAATAAAGTATATTAAAAAAATTAAGAAAAATCATAATACAAATAGAAATTCTAATTCTAATTTATATTTCAATAATGATTGTGATAAATAATTTATGTAATTTTTTATTAGTTTTAATTCATTTTTTTTTTCATTTTTACACATTAATGGCTTAATTTTATATTTATATATTTATTTGTATAAATTAATTCTTTAAGTTTATTTTTTTTATTAGTTTTTAGTTTAATTTTCTTTACTTTTACATGTTAATGACTTATTTTATATTTATATATGATGTATAAATTTATGTGCATTACATTAATTTTTTTTATGTAGACGATAATTCATAGTTTATTATCATTAACAAATTTGAAGTTTTATAAAAATAATGAAATATTAAATTAATGGTATAAACCTAAAAAAAATAAAAAGTTAATTAAAACATTTCATTTAAGAAAAGTATATAAACATAAAAATTTAATTTTTTTTTCATTATTTTTTATTTGTCTTTCTTATTGTTTATAAAGGATAAAAAATATAGTCAACTATCTTTTTATTTTTATTATTATTGAGAGTGTTTCTTTTATGTTGGGTATTTTTTTTTTTATATATCATCTTGATTGTTAATAAGTGTTTTTATTAATATAATTACTCTCCTTAATAAGTTGAAATTAATGGTAAAGACAAGAATAAAAATAAGAGGTATGTGAATTTATAATCCTATTTAAAAATTTTCTTTTTTTTATATAAGTCTTTTTTTTTTTTTTTTTGTCAACTTTACCTTTTCTTTTTTAAACAAAAGGTTATATTACAAATTATATTTATTTTTAAATTTATTAATCTTAATTGAAAATTTGAAAATATTAATCAACAATTAAAATATTCATAATTTATATTTTATAATATTAGATTTTAAATTTTACATGCAAATCAATTTTATGTAAGTTTGAATTATTAAATTATTACTCTGATTGCTTCACTATTTGTAGTTTATTTTATTGATTGAATATAATTAATAATTATCAGTAAACTAAAATATGAATTTTTTTATTGACTTAATTTTAATTTTCATAAAATTTATTAAATTTTGTTTGATTATTAATTAAAATATTTTTTATTTTATAAAATACTTAATATTTGATAATGCATATTTTTCACGATCCAAACGTAGAGGCACATGATCGAGGCACATGATCGGTATTGGGGCATGAGAAAGTATAAGGCTACCAAAGCCCACAGTAAGCCTAACCTAGTAAGAACATAACTTGCTAATCATTCTATGCACAAGACATCAAATATTAGGGCTATGGGCCCACCTATCAAGCATAATATATAATAATCTATCAGTAACAATATCATTCTTCACTAGTTCAAAACGATTATAGAGCTTACTAACTAAATAATAAAATATATGCTTGATAGACAATATAACCGATGAGAGAAATTTCAACAAATCCTCCAACAATCAACTACAAACATAACAAAACAAGTAACTATGCGGAGTTCTATAAATTTAAGATTTAATTTACAACACATAAAGTAAACAATTGGGCAACTGTGAAGAAGGAAATACAGTGCTTCTCTTCAATAATACATCGATTTCATCTCATTCTGCTGCTAACTATAACCTGGGGAAAAATTGAATAAGAATGAGTGTTCGACTCAATGAGATAAATAATTATCAATATAACATGTCAATTATGTACTCATTCAATCATTATGATTCTAATGTCTAAGTGTGCTCACTCACATCATTCATATACATAACATTCATGAAAAGTAGCATCACATAACATACAAGGTGGACAACAGTCGATAGAATCACCATTAACGTATACATATATACATAGCATAATTAGGGAGTCGATCCCCTTCCCTTGGCTCTCTTTTAATTCGAATCGATTCTCTTATTCCATTTCTTTTTTTAACGGATGGGCACTGCAAGATGTTTAACCAAGTGTGCACCGCATCATCTCTTTGATGGATTGGCACTACAAGGTGTTTAACCAAGCGTGCACCGCGTCATCTCTTAGACAGATGGGCACTGCAAAGACGTCTCCAAGCGTGCACCGCGTCATATGATATCTGATATCCATAATTATACATTACATAATATGACTCACATATTATACTTTTTATAAGGTGATTCTATGTCATCCTGCTACCACCATACACATAATTATAACAAATGCAACATTATTTTCATATGCACTAACAAATACATAATGTTAATGCTTCTAAAGTTCTATTTCATGATCATAATGATAAATTATATATATTTATATGCATACTCAAATACAAATGCTTAATTAAATGTATATGGGGAACATGGTGTTATATATATTAAGCTATATAACTCACAACACTTGAAGAAAATCTCTGACAAAATCTTTTTTTACTGGTCCGAAACAACTGAAGATGAACCTGGATGATCTAAACAAAATAATAATAAAACTTTATTAATAACATTAAAAAAAAATCCCAACTTAAGCTTAATTATAGACAACTCTCACATTTCTGCTGAAATTTCGGCAGAATCTCTCCTATAATTAGAACATTTACCTCCTGAAATAAGAAAAAATAACACTTCTAAGTATCCCTCAGGCTCACAACAAAAGAGTATTGCATAATAGAAATACAATTACCCCTCCTGGGCCTCCAACAAGGTAATTTATTAATTTAAATTGTTTTTAAAAGAATTTGTTAGATTACATGATAAACTGATGATTATATTAATAAGTTGTGTAAAATATACAAGAATTGCTTGGTATTTATAGGATTACAAATAACACTAATAGAGGCTTGATTGAAGGGGTTGTTGGCTGTGCACATGAAACTGGTTCCTGAAGTCCACAATAGCTGGAAGGTAGGTGAGATTATTAACTTTAACATGAAAGATTCTTCTTCTTCTTCTTTTCACACTAACACCCTCCCTCAAACTCAAGGTGGTATCGTAGATACCAACTTGAGATTGCTCAGTAGATTTGGAAAATGGGTTGAAGCAGAATACATAAACTAGTTAAACAAAATACATAAGAAAATAGAATACATAAAAAATAAAAACTAGTTAAACAGACTGAAAATAAGAAATAAAGACATAAACTGATAAGTGTAGTAGAACTGAAAAATAAATTTAAAAATAACCAGAATCGGAATCTGGTAACAAAGATCAGATTTGAACACGTGGTAACAAGAGAAGCCATCTTAATGAATTGGCGAAATACAGGCAGGACGTGTGAAAAGAAGAAGAGAATAGTCTCACCTACCTTTACCTAACTTCCAGCTATTATAGACTTCAGGAACCACTCCATGTGCATAGCCAACAACTCTTCCACCAATCAAGCCTTCAATGGAGTCTTAAATTGTACTCCATTAGTGTATTAGTTTCTCTATAAATACCATTGTAATTCTCTTATAAAATACATTATTCATTAATATAATCATCTGCTCATCATGTAATCTAACATGGTATCAGAGCCTAAGAGCTCATTAAAACTCGTTCTCTATAAAAATCCAGAAAATCCAGTTTTTACTATTTTTTTTTCGGTCCCAAGATTCTGTCCAAACTCACCTCTACATGCACATGTCAAAAAAAATTTCTGACCATACCATCAGAAAGCCCTTGTAATTCTAAGAATTCTGAAACAAATCTCGCCGAAAACGGAGCCTCCATGCGCCCTCACGCGCCGATCAAAGGTCGGCGACTGGGCTTCACTCTCCTCACGCGCTCCACGCGCCTGCTGGAGGTTGAAGACGACCACGTGGAACCACGTCAGCAGCATCAGCCCAGTCAGCAGCCACGTCAACCAATCTCCGTCCGTCACATGGCACCTATCAGCAGCCACGTGTCTCCTGCCACGCTATCACCGTCTGCCACTTCAGCCAATCTGATCACGCCACGTGTCACATGTCAGTGACACGTGTTCTCTGTCGCCACGCACAGTCAGTGCCACGTCATCCACTCAGATGTCGCCATGTGTCACACATGGGACCCACTATCAGATTTACTAAATATTCTGACTAATCAGGTTCCACCACGTGTCCGACACATGACCCAGTGACATCCTGCCATGTGTCAAACATGGGCCAGCTCTCTGCCACATTATCACTGCCACATCACCGATTCCTGTCTGGATCTGACCCGACCAGTGGGTCATCCGGTCTGATTCGGGTTATAATCCAGCTCAGATCCGCGCTCCTGTTCGACCCTAATCCGCTTTAATCTTTGGTCTGGTTCTCTGTCTGATCAAACCGGACCAGTTTGCTTTGACTAACCAGTTCAGTGATTTTTATACCGATTTTCAGCAAACTTGGAGCGGTTCCCAAGGTTTTTAAACCTTATGAGTTCAATTTTGCAGTCCTTTATGCAAAATTCTGTTTCTATATGAATTTTCTTGATTTTTTCTCAATTTTCTGTATTTTTTCAACAACCGGTTTGACTTTTTTCTGACTAGTTCTGAATGAACATTTACTGGTTCCCAAAGTTTTTAGACCTTCTGAAATCAATTTTACAGTTTGTTTTGCAAAATTCTGTTTCTATCTATATTTTCCATCTCTACATCAATTTTTTGTATTTCTTTAACCGGTCGGTTCAACCCTTTTTCGACAGGTTCTGAATGAACCATTCCTGATTCCTGAAATTTTTAGACCCTCTGAATCTATTTTCGGTCTCTATTTTGTCACTTTGTGACTCCATTTTCTGTTTTGGGCATTTTTGAATCCATTTTGCCCTTCTGAATCCATTGTTGGTATTTGCTTTACCAGTTTATGATTTTATCTCATATTTTGGGCCATCTCAATTAATTTTTTAGTCTTCTAAAGCCATTTATGGCTTGTGTTTTATCTATTTCAGACTTTGTCTCATGTCTGAATCCAGATTTGGTATCAATTTTACCAAAATTTGACTCTGTCTCCTGTTATTCACGTGTTTCGCCACGTATCCAATCTGCGCTCTGCCATTAAGATTGCTACTCCGGTTACCACGTGTTCCGTCACGTTTTCAAATTCGATCTCTGTTACCAGATTCTGACTCTGTTTATCTTCAAATTTATTTTTCAGTTCTACTACTGTTATCAATTTATGTATTTATTTTCTGTTTTCAGTATGTTCCACTAGTTTTTTAATATGTATTATGTTTTCTGTTTCAACCCGTTTTTCAAATCTACTGAGCAACCTTAAGTTGGCATCTACGATACCACCTTGAGTTTGAGAGAGGGTGTTAGTGTGAAAAGAAGAAGAGAATAGTCTGACCTACCTTCACCTACCTTCCAGCTATTATAGACTTTAGGAACCACTCCATGTGCACAGCCAACAAGTCTTCCACCAATCAAGCATTCAATGGAGCCTTAAATTGTACTCCATTAGTGTATTAGTTTCTCTATAAATACCATTGTAATTCTCTTGTAAAATACATCATTCATTAATATAATCATCTGTTCATCATGTAATCTAACATATACCATGTTAGATTACATGATAAACAGATGATTGTATTAATAAGTTGTGTAATTACAAGAGAAATACAATGCTATTTATAGAATTACAAAGAGTGATATATGGCTTGATTAGAGGAAGACAAAGTGTGCAGATGGAGGAGGACTTGGCTGGCAATGCACATGGAGTGGTTGACAATGGCAAGGTAGGTGGTGGGAGGTGGCCACCATTGTTGAATCTTCATTCTTGTTTTCATACTAACACCCCCACTCAAACTCAAGGTGATATCGTAGATGCCAACTTGAAGTTGCTCAGTAGATTCACAAAATGAGTTGAAATAGAAAACAGAATACATAGTAAAAAACTAATTAAACAAACTGAAAATATGAAATAAAACATAAACTGATAAGTGTAGTAGAGCTAAAAATAAATTTCAAAATAATCAGAGTCGAAATCTGGTAACAGATATCGGAGTTGGACACGTGGCGGAACACGTGATAACAGGAGGAGCCATCTTAATGGCAGAGCACAGATTGGATACGTGGTGGAACACGTGAAAATAGGAGACAGAGTTAGATTCTGGTAAAATTAATACCAAATTTGAATTCAGACAGGATACAAAGTCTGAAATAGATAAAACAGAAGCCATAAATGACTTTAAAAGGCCAAAAAATTAATTGAGACGACCCAAAATTGGAGATAATATTCAGAAACTGGTAAAGCAAATACCAACAATGGATTCAGAAGGGCAAAAATGGATTCAAAAAATGTCCAAAATAAAAAAAAAATTGAGTCACAAAGTGACAAAACAGAGACTGAAAAGAGATTCAGAGGGTCTAAAATTTTCAGGAATCAAGAATGATTCATTCAGAACCTGTCGAAAAAGAGTTGAACCGACCGGTTAAAGAAACACAAAAAATTGATGTAGAGACAGAATTTTGCAAAACAAACTTGTAAAATTGATTTCAGAAGGTTGAAAAACCTTGGGAACCAGTAAAAATTCATTCAGAACTGGTCAGAAGAAAGTCGAACCGGTTGTCAGAAAAACACAAAATATTGAGGAAAAATCAAGAAAATTAATTTAGAGGCAGAATTTTGCAAAACGGACTGCAAAATTGAACTCAAAGAGTCAAAAAACCTTGAAAACCGGTCTGAGACTAGTATAAAAATTATTGAACCAGTTGGTCAAAGCAAACTGAACTGGTTCAAATCAAATTGATCGGACCAAGACTTGAATCGAGTCAATTGATCTGCTGCAGGACCCGATGAATAGAACCGTATGAACAGTATCCCTGCTATAGTGATCGAGTTGGAACAGTAACTGAGTTAGAATAGTTTTCTTCTTCATAAATTTATGTGATTACTATTCACTAAATTTCTAATTTTACACCTGTTTTCGAAACGGATTCCATCAAAATTCTTCTTATGGTGAGGGCTTTCAGATGATGTGGTCAAATTAAATTTTAGACTGTGCATGGAGAGTTTACAGAAGGGACAGAGATACTCTGTCTCAAAAAAAAAATTTAGAACAGTGAATTTTCTGAGTTTTCTGGGTTTTGGGTTTTGCAGAGGTTGAGTTTATGACCTTTACTGAGCTCTTAGACTCTGATACCATATAAAATTACATGATAAATTGATGATTGTATTAATAAGTTGTATAAAATATACATGAATTGTTTGGTATTTATAGGATTACAAATGACACTAATTGAGGCTTGATTGAAGAGGTTGTTGGCTGTGCACATAAAGCTGATTTCTGAAGTTCACAATAGCTATAAGGTATATGAAATTATTGACCTTAACATGAAAGATTCTTCTTCTTTTTCTTTTCACACTAACAGAATTATCGAATACTATAAACTTCCCTTTTACATAAAATTCTTTTCTTTAAAATATCTTTAGTAGCTTACATAAAGAAACTCCCTTTAATATAAATAATTATTTATTATCATTCCTTGAAATCATACATCACCATTAAAACATAGAATTCTTTAAAATTAAATACTTTGAATCTAACCACTTGAATTTATAATTCACATTCAACAATCATACGCTATCCTTATATGACGTTAACTTTAATTTCATAGCATTTCTCAATCACCTAACCACTCATAATCAACTAAAATTGCTAATCCATATAAGAAGTAAAGACACCCAAAAAAAAGACATACACATATCGCCAACCAAAATATTTGATGAATAATTATTAAAAACTATATAGATTATATATCTCTATTCTTAATCATATATAATATTTTTCTTATGAATTTACATTAATTAACTAAACTATATACAACTCGAATATGAAAGAAATCTCATTAATAACATAAGCTCATTCTAAATAAATTATTAAAATCCATTTAAAATTAGTTTAATTCACTTAACTCATCATAAACATATATATCAAAAGAAAAGCACATTGCATAAAAGAACATTTCAAATTTAGAATCCTTCATAAATTAACTCATTCCAATACCTGATTAATAGCAATAGAAAATCCACATAATATAATTCTCATTCACATATAATTATTTTATTTTCCATGAAATTACTTTGATTAAAACTAATTTATTAATAACAAAGCTAAATAATAAAAAGAAAGTCATCAATGATATAAACTCATCTCAAACATATTCATAGAATTTCACATTCACCAACTCTACACTAAAAACATACTGTTGTAGGCAAATTATAAAATCACTAGGCATTAAAATACCATAACTTAATTCTAAGGTAAACTTCTTCTAAGATAAACTTCAAGGGTTTAGAGCTTACCCATGCAAAACCTAATTGAACTAGGGCCAGAAAACATGTTGGAAAATCAAAAATAAGCTTTTTGGGTTTCGTGTCATCGGTCCTCAGAGCTCCACGCGTCGCTGTCGGAGCACCACGTGCCGCCGCAGTAGAAGGTCTTGAAATTGGTATCAATTTAAAGCTCTCAGAATGAGGAATCGAATGTCACCAATTTCATTCAATTTGGACGCCAGAGTCAGCCTAAATCTGCCTCAGGTGGTAGCTAGTAGTGGTGGTGGCTTGGACAGATGATCGACTGTTCGACACTACACCTCTCTCTCTCTCTCTTTGTTCTCTCCTCCCTCCAGTTCATTTTCTCTATCTTCAAAATAAATATTTCATACAATATTTTTTAAAAAAATCAAGTTATTACAATATTCACGCATTTGAAATTTATAATAATTATGCATCGCATGTACATAAGTAACTAGTATTATATAAATGTGCCATTGTGTGCATGGATAAGAGTGCACATGGTTTGATTTGGACGATTTTAGAATCATTTTTCAAATCAAACCGATAATAACGGATTGAAAATTTTTAAACCTAACCAAACTATTAAGAGTAGTTAAACCATCCAAACCTTATATACGGTTTGGTTCGATTTAGACGGTTTGTTAGTTTTGAAATTTTAATAAATTTTTTTTTATATTGCACTTGAATTTAAAATAAACACTACTAGAATCTGTCAGTTTAGTGATGGATTAATCTGTCACTAAATTATAAAAATCCATCGCTAAAATGCTCCTCGCTAAAAAACGGCGATGGAGTTATCCGTCGCTGAATTTTAGCAACGGATACTCCATCGCTATAAAAATCCGTCGCTAAATTCAGCAACGATATTGGCGACGGAAAAAGTTGTCGCTAAATTCAGCGACAGATATAATTTGTCACTGATTTACATTTCCGTCGCTAATTTGGCAATGATTTGTTATTATTAGCGACGGTTTTTCTATCGCTAATATGTCGCTAAATTTAGCGACAGATTATTCCGTTGCTAAATGTCGCTAAAATTGCGAGCATTGTTTTGAATTAGCAACAAATAATCCGTCGCCAATCCGTATCTAATCCGTCGCTAATTCTTTTTTAAAAATTCTATTTATAATCCTTTGTAATTTGTTTTTAAAATTCAATTTATATAAGAATATTTAAATAAAAGACATTTTATATAGAAAAAAAAATGTCTTTTAAATGAAAATTTAATAAATAAAATATAAAATCTAATATAACAAATATTATTTATATTTATACTGTAGATGTATGAAAAAATAATACAAATGTGAAAAAAATACTACTGGATAGGGTCCTGGGGGGGATCTTGGGGTGGATACTGGGACGAGTCCTGCTGCTGCTGCTGTGATGCTGGAGCAGAAGAAGATGTGCGAGCTGGACTGAGATACTCAGATAAAACCTCTCTGATGATATCTTGAACCCGCAAGTCAGACTGAAGCTGCGTGTGCTGATACTCAAATAGCATGGACTCCATCCGATGCTCCATTTGCTGAAGTCGAGTCTCCACCGGATCAAGGATCTCTGTAGTATGGGACCTTGCAGTGGAATTGCTGGACGATCCATGGCTAAAAAAAAATGGATGCCTTAGCACCCATGCCATATACCCTCCTTTTCTTCTCTCCACCTGCATCCCGGAGGAATAGTTATGTGGTGTCAGGCTTGCAGGAGTTGTAGATCCCTCAGTTGGCTAAGAAGCGGACTCTAAAAGCGTCTGATAGCGATCCTGTAATTATGAAACAATACATGTTATAAACTACATCATTTCTGTCCATGTTGCAAAACATATATAGTTTAATGCTAGTTTGAGTCTTAAAGCAACGTCCTGAGACCTCCTGTCTACGAACTGTCGAGTACGATCGGGTGTCCTCCTAGTGTGAGTGGCCTCAAATAGCTCAACCGCGTCTAGCGCTCTGCCTAACTCATTCTCCTGGAATATAACATATATATAGCAATCATTAGTATCATTACATGCAAAATTCATCTTATATAAATATATAATGTAAACCGAAAAATAGTTATCAATTGATTTACCAATCGAGCTTCTCGCTCGAGAAAGGAAATCGACCCTCCGGTGTGGACTAACGCACCGGATCCCTCACCCATAGTCTCATTGCGTCGATTCGCAGAGGCAGCAACGCTCTTCTTCTGAAAATCCTGTGTGGACCAATACGCCATCCATCTAGTCCACACCTCCTCAAGTACCTTATCTGGTCTCCAACCCTTCCTCTTCCACTTGGACAATCTATCTGTATATCGTATCTCAGCCTGGGTGTACCATCTCTGATAGACCGTGGCTGCAATTTCATCATCCCATCTCCAGGCTTTTTGTATGTTTAATAAAATAAAGGGAAAAAACAGAAATTAAATTTTTAATGAAAATCCGGGAGAGTTTCAACTATAAAATAAACATCCAGACCCCATAATTGAGGTCTCCAAAACACCTGTTTTGTCATAATTTTATTATGTTTATATTATGTTTTTAATATTTATTTTATATTTAATTATGGTATTTTTAATATGTTTGTTAGTATTGTTCAGCTTAGTAAATAAAATAAAGAAATGGAAAAATTTGAAGCAAAAATGGACCATGAAATGAAGGAGTAGCCTATAAATATAAAGTTATAATAAAAATAGTGGGATTTATTTCTTTATAAAATAAAATAATAATTTAAAAAAAATTCAAAAGTTACTTTTGAATAAAAAAGAAAAAACAAAAAAATTTAAAACGTTTTGAAAAAGAAAAAGAAAATATATTATTATAATAGTGGGGCTCACTTCTTTATATAATAAAAAAAAATTCAAAGCGCAATTGTTGCTGCCTTCAATCGCGGCAAAGAAAAAAAAAAAAAAAAAAAAAAAAAAAATATATATATAAATATAT
>CATKHJ010056278.1:0-34362 GCA_949750685.1 Vernicia montana
AGGTCTCACTTTGCACATTATCCATTTTAGCATACATCACATGTATTATATATATCGCATATATATCATAAAATGGACAACATAAACATAGGTATGATCATAGACTAACTATGGGCTTAATTCCTAACCACAAGGAATGAGTTAAGGCTTAGGTTAATCAAATTACAAGCATGAATATACAACACTTGAATCTTCATGTTTCCACTAGGCATCTTCATGGGTTGAACCTCTTTTTGTTCTTGCATCTCCATATCACCATATGTACATTAGTAACCTTGGCATTCTAAGGTGAGAGTTACAAAACAAAAGAGCTCTAAAGGCTCAATGAATTTAATTATTACTAAGCAAGTAATTAACCTTTAATTACATTCCCATAAAAGAAAACATACATTATGGTTTCTTAGTCTATGATCAACCATTCATGCCTCTCATGCAAACAACAAACATAAATATACAACAATTGCATTTATCGATATGTTGCTCGATTTTGGAACACTTCCAAAACTCAATTAGAATATCACATATTCATCATGTCTATAATTTGAAATCATATTCCAAATTATAACATTTGATTGATTGATTAAAAGATTCAAAATAATTTTGAAAATTTTTAAACTTTGTAACACTGGTACGCCCATCCATACGCCCGTACCTCTCCCTGTATAAAAAAAAAAATCATCCAATGGCAAAGGTACGTGAAGTGGTATGCTTGTACCCCTTAGAAGTGGTACGGCCGTACCACAAAAAAAAATTGGGTGTATTGTAACTTGAAATTCCAGTAGCATTGATACGGGCAGGGGTACGGGCGTACCACTACCCGTATTGCTAAGAAACAATTACAGTAGCATAGGGTACCGGCGTACCACTCAATGGTACGGCCATACCCATGATATTTCCAATCCGTGTTACAACTTTCATTCTTCAATCAATCCAAATGCTTCCGTAGCAAGACATATCAAGGTTTTACACAGAAATTAAGTGGCTCTGATACCAATTGAAGGATTATTGGGCGCAAGCGAAGCGGAATCTGTAGGTTTGTGAAATCTCAAACACAAACTTCACTTTATTTCCAACAATATTGAAGTACATTGAATCATCATCATCACTTTTGGCCAACTGCTTTAACAGCACGATGTGGACAAGCTGTTTACTCCACTTTCCTACTTGAGGGTTAACAAAATGGCCAAAGGCAATTTCCTTTAGCAACTCCTGTTGTGCTTCAGTAAGTTTCTCGTTTATTACCTTGACCTTCTCTTTAAAATAACTGTAGCCTGCAACTTTACCCAATAAGTGTTTTCTCTTGGGACAAACCACAACCATCCTATCCTGTATGATGAAATCAAATGAAATCAGATATATATTTGATATCAGATGAAATATATTTGAACAAATGAAGTCAAATGAAATAACATTGAGTCCAACTTTATTTAGGTTGAATTCAACTTTAATAACATTGAATTCAACCTTAATAACGTTGAATTTGACGTTATTAAGGTTGAGTTCAATGTTATTAAGGTTGAACTCAACATTTTAACTTTGAATTCAACTTTAATAAGGTTGAACTCGACATTATTAACGTTGAGTTCAATGTTATTAAGGTTGAACTCAATGTTATTAAGGTTGAACTCAACGTTATTGAGGTTGAACTCAACTTTATTAGAGTTGAACTCAATGTTTTAACGTTGAATTCAATGTTAGTAAAGTTTAACTCAACGTTAAATTAAACACTAATCTGTAAGACTGAGAAGTTTCAGAACCTTATATCTAAAAAAAAAAAACACAATATAACAAAAAAGCCATGAAAAGGCTTAGGTAGATAAGACTTATATTGTGTTCTGCTGAATTTAGGGTTTCTTTTCGAACAACAATTGCTTTTGATTTTGATTGTACAATCTTGCATGACCTAGCCATTTGTGAAAGAAGAATACAAAAGTATGAATAGATGTGGAAAACTGAAGGATAGAAGTTGAACAGCGGATGTGGGGAGAAAAGAAAACTGAAAGGTACTGAAAGGTCTTCTCATAACTTATAATTATATAACTGCCCCCTACATCGCCACCCGGCACGTGCAGATAGGTAGAAAAAAAATGAGGTCATTTTGATAATAAATTATAACATATATAATATAATATATTGATTATATTCGATTCTGGGTTCAGTTCGATTCCAATTCGGTTTGGTTCGATTCTTGGTAGGGTACACATCAATCCCTGGTACCGTACCATAACACTAGCATTGGTTCAATTCGGTTCAGGGATAATTTTAGGGATCGGGGATTTTCGTTAAACAAGACTTTTCGATTCAGGTCTATTCGGGTTACCCACATCCCGTGCTCACCCCTAATTTTGGTAAAACAACTCAAATTATTTTACATAAAATAATTTTAAACTTTCATAAAAGAATTTGAATTTTTTAGGAAAAGGAAAAGCTCTTTTCCTTTTTTGCTTTTTCTTTTTCTTCTTATTTTCCTTTCTTTTTGTTTTTCTTCTTCTTTTCCTTTGTTTTTCTTTTTCTTTTCTTCTTCCTCACTCTTGCCACCTCACTCTCTCTCTTTTTATTTTCTCTCCATTTTCTTCTTTTACTCCTCCATCACTCAAGTTCTTTGAGTTTTTCTTTAAATCTTTCATCAAAACTCCTTATTTCCACCTCAAAACAACTAATTAACCTTCAAAAATAAGTTTTTGAAGGATTTGTACATCAAAATTCAAAATTCTCAAACCTCCATAAACTCCATTTTCACCAAATCTCAATGGATCTTTTAGCTCATCTCCATTTCGAAGCTCTAGAGGACCCCAACTTCGATTATGTGTCACTGGAAACACGAAACTTTGGTCAGGCAAGGAATATTGACAATTTAGGTTTGTCACGTAACCAACCATGGCCTACTCTCCGTCGTTTATGCGATCATATTGTCGGTTGTGAGGTATTTCCCCTTCCTTGTACTATTTTCATTTTCCAACTGTCAATTTGAGCAGGTGTTCGATGAGGAGGATGAATTTTGCAAAGAGGCCGAGCTTCATGCTCTGGGTCACATAGCCATGGGCATGCCCCTTACGTAAGGAGCATGCCTTTGGCTATGCCTCAAGCTAAGGGTGCGTGTGGCCTGACGTATCTCACGCGTGCAACAGGTTCTTCACTTGTTATTCACGCTATTTTTCTATAATTCTTGACTTGTTTTATGTCTTTTTACTTCCATGAGTGCTCAAAACACCTGCTCTTATGATGTCATTCGACGACGATGCAAGGATTGGGACCCCACCGATGCGATAGGGATAGACCAACTGGTCCGTTGCTACCTCCTATATCTTCTCGACGCAACCATATTCACTGATAACCAAAATTTTGTTAATTTAAGCCTTCTCAAGGCTCTCAGAGATATGGACCGGATCTGGTCTTTCGCTTGGGATTCAATAGGCTTGGCAAGCCTCTACTACAACATGGACTTCTCGGTTAGGCAAAACAAGAGGATAGGTGGTTACTGGCAGCTCATTGTGGTACGTCTTCTATTTTTACAACTCTTTTTTTCTTTTTGGCGGTTCATTTGACCCTAAACCATGCCTCAGTTTCTACTAATTTTATTTCATTAAATCATCATGCTTGGCACATAACACATTGGAAAGCGTTAAAACCTAAGTCATGCATACTACGAAACAAACAACCTAAACATGCATAATTTTAGTTATTAATTAATCAAATTATTCAACCTAAATTTCATCATGCAATTCTATGTGACAGGATTTCATTTTAAGGTTCAATTACTTGCATAAAATCCCTTAATTACCGAGTTGCATGCATATGATCAAACATTTAAATCTAAGTTTAAATTAAACTACATTAAAGGGGAGGGAGGAGGGAGGAAAGGGGGGCAAAATTAAAATGACCTTATACAAACCCAAAATAATAAGTAAATAAATAAAACCTAAATCTAAATAAATAATTACATTCCAAATCAAATACAAAGAATAATTAAATTAAATCTAAGCCTTCTGGGATGGAAAAAGACAGTTGGAACCTTGAAGAACCGAAAATGGGCATGGACTGAAGAGTCCATCCAAGGAGGGCCGCATAGGGGCGCACACTAGGTTGCGCGCCCTTATCGCCCAGAGTGTTATCCTGCGCTTCTCTATTTTGGATCCAATACTTCTCATGTCTGTTTCTGATGCCTTTTTTATGGTCATTGTGTATGAAACTCTGGAATTTATCAATTAGGAACCTCAAAACTCAACGAATACTGGAAAGAACATTAAATCAAACATTAACATAAAATCAAACAAACATAATGAACTAGGAACATTAAACTTAACTAAGAAAGCAATTGTAATCTCCTTACTCAAATCATGCCATAAACTATTCTAATCATGTAAGGATAAAAGTTATAGATTATACCTGAAAAGGGTTCATCAAAATATAAATCATGCCAAAAGAAATGAAGAAAATACAAAGGAACTATGAACAAAAAAAGCAAAAACAAATGAAAACCATTTTTGATTCATCTTTGTTCATGTACCTTGATGCAATTATATGACTATTCTATCTTTATAAATCTATTTTACATTAAAAATGGCTAACATGATAAAGGGGCAAATAAATTAAAATATTCATATAAACATCACCATGAAATGAAGAACATGTCCTAAAATACCTTAATTGATGCATAAGGTCTGAAATTTAGAATGGAGAGGATTAAAAACCTATTCTGACCCTCTCATACTCTTCGCAATAATAAACAAACATAAATTAAATGAACATATTAACATCAAATCAAAGAGAATTGCAAATAAACATGAATGTGAACATCTAAATATGCAACGACAAATTAAATTGACATTAAATCAAAAATTCCACCTCACAAACCTATCCCTTGGCACAATCAAACCTTTAAAGGGATTTTAAGCAATAGGAATCATCAGTCTTAGGGAATTCAGCCCTCAGGTAAATCAAATCATAGCATACCTTGTGTTCTTCCTTCGAAATTGATTCACATCTTAGCCTTGGAGACTTTTAGTTTTGTTTCTTTGTTTGTTCTTATGAGATAGAGATCAGAAACGGTGTTTTTTGGAGTCTCAAGTAGTAGTCCAGAAATCTCAAAAAGTTCTATTTTTCAAAATGGCCATGGATAAAAAAAAAAGTTTTATATGAAATTTTGAATTTTTTTATTTTCTAAGGATTTTCTTTAATTTTTGAAATAAGAATCCATTTTAAATCAATTTTAATCTTCCCCAATCCTTTCAGAACGGATTCTGAGGGATTGGGGTAGTTAAAAAAGTTATAAATTTTGAAAAAGCCTAAAATTACAAGTCTAACAATAGCAAGGGAAGCGTGGGGAGGCACACAAGGGAGCGCACAAAGGGTTTGTGCACCCCTTGCCTTAGCAAGCTAGGGGTGCACAAGGGGGTTGTGCGCCCTTTGCTCAGCAAGGGTCAGGAAATCAGCCTTTTTTCCACTTCTAGGGACTAAACTAAAATTTTCCCCTCCTTAAGGACCAAAGTATAATTTTCAAAAATTCCTTTTAATCTTCCAAATTGAACTCTAAATTAAACCATTTTCCAAATTATTTTCAATTAAGTCCAAAATCCTTCGATTTAACCCAAAAAACCGCATTGTGAATCAACTTCCAAGAAAGAAACAAATCGTTTCTCATAATTGGGCTCTAGGTTTGAAAATTAAACGTTCACAGTTTTCCTCTACTTTGGCTTATTTTATTTTACAAAGTAAGGTAAAGTATGAACTAACTCCAGCTTAATTTTCTCCCCTATACACACACACACAAACGTACCTATGGTTTTGCCATTGTGGTGTCTCTATCGGCTTTTTGATCCATATCCATTGAGGCATTATCGTCAAGTCATTGAGATCAGGCTGTTGAGGCTCTTTTCCTATTCACCTTGTCATTGAGACAGTCATTGTGACTACTTCATCATCCAATCCATGGGATCGCGACATTGAGGCTGCTTCATCATCTTCATCATTTGGCCATTGAGACCGCACCCATTAAGTTTCCTTCAGGGTCATTAAGACCTTATCCATTAAGGCTCTCTTCATAGTCATTAAGACTTTAGCATTAAACCTTTTTTCATGGTCATTAAGACCTTACCCATTAAGGTTGTCTTCATTCTTTTCGCCTTTTCATCATTCTTCATCTTCATAAGCTATTAAAGTAGTGCCCTTAAGGCTCATTCTTCATTTTCTTTTTTTCTTTGCCCATAATTCTTCATTATCTGGTCATTGAGACTACTTCCTCCTTCTGTCATTGAGACCGTGCCATTTAGGCTGCTTTTCTCATCAGCTTACTCTTCATTTTGTACTTTCTTCTTCCTTTCGACATTTTTTTCTTTCTTTTGGTACTATCTACAAGATACAACATGTTTATGCAAAAAATACTAGCACTCATTATGATGCAAATGTTCCTTTTTTTTTGTACTTCTTTTCTTTTCCTTGATGTGATGTACGTGGCACACAATTTCTACTTCCTACATGATTGCATGTATTCACGATTATATACATGACTCCGTATTACTCTTAACCTGCTCAAGTATAGAAATTTCTCCTTTTATAGCTTTCTGGGAATCTTTCACCTTTGCAATTGAAATAGCATCATGAAGTAAGCCTATAGGACCTCAACCCTATAGCCAAAGGTTTAAAATCAAACCTTTCCTTTTCTTTTCTCATTTTCTTTTCCTCTCTCTTTTTTCAATTCTTTTATGGCTCTAACTTTTGCCCGAGTCACCCTTTCGGGTTTTCAACTCGACGAGCTTGCTCTAACTTTTGCCTAAACCACCCTTTATGGGTTTTCCACTTAGCGAGCTATTTTTCTTTTTTATTTCCTTTTTTTTTTTGCTTTTCCTTTTTTTCTTTTTCTCTTTTTTCAATTTGATTGCAAACTTAAATGTTTCTCCCAAACTAGAAGTGTTACCAGATGTTTGCCTTCTCAGGAAAACTTATAAGCCATTTTCTAACCCTGATGAAGTTTCACCGCACGATTGCATGTTCCCTTAAAAAGCAACTACTCTAACCCCTTCAACAGAGGCCAATTCACTTGTTTGCCCTTCATCTATCTCATATTTGGTCAAGCTTTTTGAAGCTTATCCACCACCATTCGCAGGGGAAACCCAACTAACCCATAGTCTATAAGCCAGAATTTTAGAATTCAAATTGTTTGATATTATTTTCATAGATAACATCCTTTCATAAACATGTTTCTTTCTTATTCTTAGAATGCATCTCCTTGTTTAATAGGAAAATGACTGCGAAGAGGTCTGAATATTACATCTGTTATTGATTGGCCTTTTCAAGTTTTCCGACTAATTATTTTCACTCATATCTCTAACTTTTGCCTAGGTAACAATTGGAGAATACCTAGCGAGGCTATTCTTTTTTTTTTTTTTTTTTCTTCTTTTCTTTCAAAGAGATGTTGCTTGGCAAATGCTTTACCCTCAGGGAATTCGATTACTTTGGGTGATGGATTTTTGGTTTTGTCTTGGTTCTCTCTAAGAAAAGAAAGGTGTTTGATAGACTTTTGGTTTGGTTTATCTTTTGTTTCTTGACGACTAGGTTTCAGGGAACAAGAAATTGATTCCCTTTTGTCTTTGATCTTCGGGTATACCCCAGGTGTTAGTTAGCCCAATTCCATTATATGTGCTTAATTGTAACATCTGTGTTCTAGTTCATGAAATTTATAGAATAGTATAGTTAAAGCCTTGGGTTAAGATTTGAATTTTAGAGTTTCGTTTTAAACTAGTATGGATAAATTAAGGTGTAGAAATAAATTTTAGAGATGAGAATTTATTGAAAATTTTTAGAAATTGATTTAACAAAATAATTAATTTTAAGTAGACTAGTAATTAGAAAATGTAATTATTTAATGAATTAAATGTTATTTGTTTAGTAAAAGAAATGCTAAAATATAGAGATTAATTAAAATATACATGGTGGATATTTTGTAGGAATTATTAAAAGCCAATAAAAATATATATGACTTATAAACTAATAATAATAATAAAATGGAAATAAAAAAAATGGTGGAGTTCTCTAGAAAATTGAATTGGAAACATTTGAATGGTTAAATAACAATAATAATAATAATAAATAAGTTAAGATTAGGTGGCTGGCTAAGGATTAACATAAGCCATCTTTTACCAATTAATATAGGCCATGAATCCCACTTACAATTTTAATGATAGAAAAACCACACTTCATCTCTTAATTCTTCATTCCTATACACTTTCACTTCCTATTTTTTCTACTAAACATATCAAGAGCACAGAAGAAGAGCTCTCAAAGTTTAGAACCGGCCACTTGAGAATTTTGAGAAAATCAATTCAATTAATAGCTACTGGAAATGAACAAAGAGAAGAAGATAAGCATGATGATAGTGAGGAATACTATTGCTTAATGTAAGAATTGAAGTTAGTGCATGAAAGCTTTTAAGTAGAGGTGAGTATGGAATATACTGTTATTATTGTGTATTGATTTCATGAGCTATTTCATTGAATAAACTATCTTGATTTAGGTATTCTCATTTGACAAAGAACCGTATTTGTTCATGAAATGCGATATCTTTGATTCATGTGTTTTGAATTATTGTCCATTAAAAATTGAATAATTCTTGATATGTCACTAGTGTTTTCAAATAAAGCATATTGAAGTTTGTACGAAATGTTTATTGAAATCTTTTCTAACCAAAGTATTATGAGAGTTCATTGAAATCCTTCCATGAGTATGTTAAAGTGTTATATGAAAAGTCTATCGTATTTATTGCTCATTATTTCTTGAAATTGTGTATACATTTACTTGAAATAAGTATTGAAGAAATGATTGCAATTTACTTGTAGTAAATTAATATTTATAAAATTCTTGATGGAGGTCGGTCTATTAGTGATCGCTCCAAATTTATTTATAAGTTATTGTAGTTAAACGAATTAAATAAAGTTATAAGTTGCAAAGCAAAAATCCCCTACTAATGTGGGTAATACATCAGACTTTGTGCACACGGTAAAACCCACGAATAGGGTGTACGTATCCGAACCTTAGCTAGGAGGGGTCTGAGGTCCTAGCCATGAGGTCTAGCCTATCTCATGCTTTATATGATTGAAGATTGTAGAGGAAGCATGCTTGAGAAGCCTCTGCTCCTATATAATTGAAGATTGTAGGGGAGCAATCCACTTCAAACTGTATTGATTTCTGCTGAATAAATTATCAAATTAATTTCTTATAAATGAGTTTACAAGCTACTTGAATTATATAATTCTTGCTTCTAAAATGTTATGAGTTTCTTGTTATATGTATTCGCAAATTGATATGTTATTCTAATTGTCATCGTTTCATTATTCCATATGTCTTACTTGAATCTCTATAGAAGCTCATTGCCTCCAATTGATAAAAGTATATGAACGTAAACCAGAATTATTATTGTAAGCTAACCTTGAATTTCCTAGCCACACAATTTATGGCAGTATAATCCTTACTCATTGAGTTTATCTCATTAGTGGTTATTTAATTTTTTTTTTAGGAGTATAAGAGATTGGCGAGTTGAGATCCTCAAGTCTTGTCCTTCACTTGAGGCTTACAATCTAACAAATGCAAATTGCTATTTTGGGATAATGTGTATATATGTATATATTTAAACTCTTAGATGCTCCATGGGTGTTATTAGATCGCTTAAGTATGCAATTGTATTAAATGGATTGCAGGTATATGGTAATGTGTAAAATATGTAAGTGTTAATACTATTAAATAGTAAAAAAATAAATTATAACGTTGATATATGTATATGTGAATGTATTTAAAGTTAGCTATGAACATAATAATAATTATATGCGTAAAAGAAGGACATTGGGAAGATTTGTATTGGCTTATGAAATTGAGGGTATAAGGTGGAACATTGGAAGTGTTATTGTTTACTTGCAGGTTGAGCATCTTGAGGTATGAGATATGTATGGTCATCACTCTGCCGAATTTAAGTTAGATTGTAGTATAGTTGGGTTCTACAGGTTTTTGGTGGCTTTACACCTACCTATACCCTAGGACCATTGCGGCTCAAGATTTGGGTCGTGACGGGTTTTCAAAGAAAAAGTATATGTTTATCATGTCTTTTAAGTCTGTGGTTTTTGGCTTTAAAAAAGTTTAACCCTACTTGGATACTGCCATATCAATCAAATTGATTTTTTGTCATTTCAACTAAGGGCAATATGCCTTCTTTTGCTAAAAATGCTCTAAGGGTGGTCCATTCGAGGTGGTACTAAACTTAGGAAGGGTAAAGGTGGGTTGTATTTCAACATCTCTCTTTTTCTATCTTTCTCACTTCTGTCTTTTGGTCTTCTTTCTCTTTGCTTTGTTTTTAACTCTCTCACTCTCTCATCAGATATAATATCATGCCTCTGGCCATAGTTATAATCAAATTGAACTTCCAGACACAAGCAAGGATAATCTAGAAAACACATCCATGAATTAATCTTATTATAAAAACAAAAGTCAAACAATTTATTGTTTTTAACAAAAAAAAAAAAAGTGAAAACATCAACTTGCTTAACTCATATCATTTTCTATGGATTGCCCCAGCATCAGTTAAGTCTTGGACCTTGTGCTACAAGGTGATGCAATTGTCAGTGTCATGACCAACTCTTTGATGGTAGGTGCAGCATAAGTCAACCCTAAAATTCCTTAGCAAAGGATTCAATAGGGCTTCGAGTCTAAAGGTTGAAGTAATCCATCTTCCTTCAAGGCCTAATCAATGCTTCATTAAAGTTCAAAGCCTATCCTTTCGGTTTCCACCAATTTTCCAAATGCATTACACCTTTTAATGACCCTCATAACTATACTGAAGACCAAAGGAAAACTTTCATAGATTCTTGAGAAGTCTGCTATAAGATTCGAGGACTTCAGCACGTGCCACACAGAGTTCCACATAGGTAAGCCCACATAAGGTCCAAGACAGAAGACTAAACGCTTCGACGACCAAGCTAACTCTCACACAAAAGAACTATACTCTTAATTTTGTTCGCTCAAGTCACTCACGACAACGAAGTAGGGGGAGCCATATGATGAGAATTAAAAATGACTCACTTTAAAATGGTTCTAAAGTAAGCATACCCAAGACAGAATGTCACATCTCACCTTTGGCGATGTGATGGTCCTAGGGCATGGGTAACTATAAAGGTACCAACAACCCGTAAAACCCATTTATACAATATTACAATACAATCAATACCAATTTGGCAACATAACAGTTGCAATTATAACAATACCCTAGGCTCACAACCTGCATTAAAGAGGCACTTCCATATAAAGCACTTCTATATTCTCAACTTCATATAGACTATTAGAAATCCTCCCAATATTTTATCATTGTTAACCACATTACATTGTATCAAATATTAATTTTTGTGTTCACTTAATCATATGATATTATAGTTTCTAAACCATATAGAGAATTTAATTTAATCAATTATTACAAAACTAAACCAATATAGTCCATAGAGCTCTAAATGATTCGATTCAAACAATAAGCTATAAATAACCTTACTCTCAGCGAAGTAATCCCAAGTGGAGATAAATACTTGAGATTCACTTGCTGGGTCTGCTACTGAACCTGAAATAAAACACTGTAAGGGTGTGAGCGATGCTCAATAAGTACTTTATAATAAATAAGAAATAGTATACAAGTGTATGTTTAATAATAAAATTATCAGTTTTAAAATATAACAGTATAGAAGAAATAATTTTTCAATGATTTAACAATTGAGGTTAAATATTAGGGTTCCAAGGGAACAGTGAAGGAGAGTCAATTTTTCAATATCAAGATATTGATGTACTAATATGGAAGAAACAATTTTTCAAATAATCTATGGTAGTGGAGTGTCAATTTTAAGGTTCCAATATAATACTGTAAAAGACACAATTGGGAATCCAATAACGATGATCAATAACAATTATGATTCAATAACAATGATCAATAACGGTTAAACTTCAATACGCTGATCAATAATAGTTGGTTTTTAATAACAAGACTCGATAACAATATCAATGGCTTATGACGGTCAACGTTCAATAACAATGGTCAGTAATAAATACAATGGTTAATGATAATCGTAATTTAATATCAGTAGTCAATAACAGTTGAGATTCAATATCGATGGTTAATAACAATCAGGATTCAATATTAGTGATCAGTAACAATAACAATGGTCAATGATAGTCACAGTTCAATAACAAAGGTTAACTACAATAGAAATGTTTAATGACAATGGGAATTCAATAACAATAATCAATAACGATCGAAATTCAATAGTAGTGACCAATAACAGTCGAAATTCGTTGACAATGAACATGACAGTTGGGATTCATTAACAATGAACAATGACAGTAGGGATTCATTAGCAGTGAACAATGACAGTAAGGATTCATTAGCAGTGAACAATAGCAATCGAGATTCGATATCAATGATCAATAACAGTTGGAATTTAATAATATCATTTTAGCAGAAATCACATTTTTAGAAGTGATGTGCTTCCCAGTATAAACAGTGGAGTGGCGGCTAATGCCTTGCTCACTCATGTCAGTAAACAGTGGAGTAACAGCTATTGCTTGCTCACTCATAACAGTATAAAGCGTAAGACTGATCAGGTCTCACGGCTAGGACCACCCCTCCTAGCTAAGGCAGATACGCTCACCCTATCCGCAGGCTTTTCCCGTGTGCACACAGTCTAATGTAATATCCACATCAGTCAGGAATTTCTGCTTTTAGTAATACAATGTGATCTCTTTGGATCCAGTATGCAAGCTTTCCGATGTTTTAGGTTAACAGTGTAAATGATAAATTTTATAAGATCCAATGAATGTTGAACAATTGAAGAAACAATAGATTCTATAAATAAATTAATTGATTTCTTAATGGAACATAATTATGGAAACAATTTATCACTTAGGACACGTTGAGTGTTCAATAGAGGAACATTAGACCAAGAATGGATTTATTATGGTGATAGAATTGATATGATAAAGTTAAACTCTTTTACGATATTCAATATGAGAACAATTTAATATTCAAGGACAAATGATAAGAAATAGGCCGAAGGCCTCAATAAAGGGATTCCATAATAATGTTTAGGTTGAAGATTTCATTAAAGAATTTAATTAACAAAGGCCAAAGGCCTCATTAAAAGAAATAAATCAAACAATTATTCTATTAAAGAAATGTAAGGTTTTCAAGGTACTCACCTTGACTTCTTTAGCTCCTAATATAAACTTTTAGTATCCTCGGTAGTGACGCTTTTCAATCTCCAGAGCATATATCTCTTTAGGTTCTACATTGAACCACATCCTTTATACCATTTAACCAAAAATTATTAATTACCTTATCGAGTTAACTATTTCAATTATAACTCTAATACTATCATTTACTATCAATGCAATTCAGTATATTCGGGTAGCATATACATATGCATATACTGTAATCTGTAATATTCATTAATTGTTTTTTAGCAATTCAATACTCTTTCACATTAGATTCATATTGAATAATCATATTCAATTCATTATTTATTATTCATATGCATATACGAAATGATATCATTTGGTGTAAGAAATGAGCCAATTTTTGAAACAGAAAATATTGAAGTCTATCACACGGTTCATCACACGACCATGTGACCACCGGTGTGCTAGAGGTGGATTTATCCAGAATGTATGGAGCTCACCACACGACCGTGTGGCCACTCGTGTGCTAAAGAAAATTTATCCAGAATCGTCTCACGGCTCATCACACGACCGTGTGGCCACTCGTGTGACGATTCTAGGCAGGATATTTGAAGGTGGAGATCCAAATACTTCACATTCACTAAGTCATATCTCACAATACATATATCCAATTTACATTTCCTTTTACAAAAAGATTATACACATATCAATTATCATTTTTCATGTTTTATACATGACTTAATTCAATCTCTAAATCCATCTTTTGGACTACTCCATCAAGCAATTTAAATTCAATCAATTCATCAATTCTTTCAATTCACTTCATAATATATCCATAAATATCAGAAAAGCAAAAGAATTAATTTTCCTCCATTAATCTCCATATAAGCTGAATTCAACAAGAACAAGAAGAGAAATTTATAACCCATCAATAATACACACTCCTAATCATATTATAATTGAAATTCAAGCTTAGTTTTAGTGATTACCTTGAGATTTCTTGATGTCTTGATTTCTTGATGGGAATTGAATGGTGGCAGGTTGTCTAGATGGGAAAAGCTAAATGGTCTTCAAATTTTAGTTTGGAAGATGAGAAATGAAAAAGAAAAAAGAAAAGTCTAGTTTTATATCATGCTTATCAAGATTGGATGGTGGAGATTCATTACTATAATCCAATGGTTATAATTAATAACCATATTTTTTGAATTTCTAATAATAATAAATATATAGATAATCATCCTTAATTTGATGATAGCTAATTAGATTTTTCCAATTTAAGAAATTGCTATATAAAGTCCAAATTGTTGTTTATTTAAGATGTGGGGTCCACCTCCATTTATTAAATTTGACCAATGTTTCTCCATGTACTTTCAAGTAATTTTTCCCTTCCCCTAACCATAGTGGCCGGCCATGTTATAACATGGATGGCCTTCCACTTGCCTTATATGTTCATTTACATTTAGCTCGCTCTTTCGACAATATTTGCGAAATGATCGTTTTACCCTTCTTTTACTTTATACCTTGTTATAACCAATATCGATACAATTCATTGACTTTATTTCATTAATCATATTCATAACATTGTTATGAATTCATATATATCATAATATCACAAAAGTAGAATTAATTTAAAGAAAAAATTTATTTGCATTTAACCTGGTCCCGTTTGAGTTCCTATTGATCTCGTTATCTCAATATCCATTTAATTTTTCTTCCAATGGCATTACTATTAATACCTGGGAACTGACGGAATCCAGGATATTACACGGAACCAGACTATCCAAGAAGTAGGATTCAGGATAGCTGAGCAATCTAACCCAACAACTCACAACAATCAAGCCCAAAGCCTCTAAAGACAGGCCATCTCGCTCCTTGTCTTCTCTCTTTCTCTCTCATCCAAACACAAAAACCTCACTCCAAGCAGCATCTCGCCTCATCAACATATAGCTTATAAGGGAAGTCTCCACTGACAACTCCTTATAAGTTTGTCTTACACACAATCCCACCACCTCCGCGAAACAGGATTTTTTCACTTCAGCACAAAGACTCAATAGCCTCCAAAATAGGTATATCATTACCTCTGTCCAATTATAGAATGATGTGACCCTACATACTTGAGTACTAGCAACCATGTACCTCAAGACTCCTATAAAAGTTTCAATCCCTCCAACTCAAAAAAGGGGTTGGCCTAGACTCTAGACAAAAGAGAGGGAGGCTAGCCTAAACTCTTGCCAGAAGAAAAACCTGAGACATTCAAGGTAACTCAGTATACTTCCTGAGCTCCTAGCTTCTAGGAAGATCTCACTAAAAGAGCAATCTCTCAGTCATCCACTGAGAGACTGACCTCTTCTCTTAAGCTAATCACTATCCAAAGTCTAGTGCTCAAAGGCCTTCTTCCCCTGATGGAAAAAGTCATAGTGATAGTCCCTCAAACTCTCTCACTTAGGGAAGCAGTGGCATCATCTTCAAGTTCACTCTGTCCCTGAGCTTTTAACTCTGTACATGTAGTCACATTGATTTAAGTATTGACGGCCTCCTAATGTTATCTATCTTTACCATGCACACTAAGAACTAATCTCTGCTCCGACGTCCAACTCCAGAATTTTCGTCTATCAAGGTCAACACATCCATCTAACAAGGTTAACACATCCATCTAGCAAGGTCAGCACTAGACTTTCCATCCAAGAAGGTCAACACCTCCATCTAGCAAGGTCAACACTAGACTTTCTATCTTTTAAGGTCAATACCTCTATCCAGTGGCGTTAGCACCAGACTTTCTATCCACGAAAGTTAACACCTCCATCCATCGAAGTTAGCACCAGACTTTCTATATATCAAGGTTAACACCTCCTCCAAAGAGGTTCGTATCACTTCTTAATACAAGGTCCAACAGCTTTTCATCTAAAAGACCCATTAAGAACCACTACCTCAACACACCTTTTGTATCCCATTGATTCTTGCACTTACATATACCTAGACTATACCTACTTCTATGCAGGAAAGTCAGGCCCTGTGCATGGCACACACTCAATCAATATAAGACAATCTGAAACACCCAGGTCCCGACTTGATAAGAGCCTCCAACATTGGGACACTTTCGTCTAAAGTCCCGCTAGATGGAGGAAGGGAGAAAAAGGCCCATCAATTATATTAATAAATTTATTCATGAGCCGGGTCTGAGTTTGAAAAATATTAAATTTTTTAAAGATTTGGCATACCCGACATGCAATTTTCTTCACAAAATGAAATTTGCGACCCGACCCACAAATAAGTCTATAAATCTATATATAAATAATGATAGGGATGGATATCAACCTCTATAGTTTTAGTTATGATATAGTGAAATATGGTAGGTTTGATATTTATATTTTTAAGCTATAAATTCTTAATTTTATTTTATGATTTTATTTTTTTGTTAGATTTTTTTCATCACATTAAACCTTTAATTAATTGATTATAAAAGAATATTATACCAAACAAAAAGAGAAGAAAAAACTAATAAATTAATGAAAAACAATAGAACACATTACAGTGTTTCATAAAGGTAATAATAATTATTTTATTATTTAGGTCCTAAGACTATATTTAGATGCGCTCTAATCCCATAATTTTGAGATTTTAAAAAAAAAAAACATTTAAGAGTTAATGGTGTAAATATTTAACTTTCATTAACTATCATTTACATTATAAAAATGCAACATTCCGTTCTTTAAGTCCTTAAGCATTAACTAACACTTATGCAATACCGGATAAATGATACCAAAAGTTAATAAATTTTACATTTATTTTTAATTTAGTCATTAAAAATTGATTTGATGCAAATAAATTACTAAACTTTAATTTTTATTATAATAAGATATAAATTTGAATTTTCCAACCATAAATCCATTGTAATGATGATATGATTGTTTAATTATACATTTTAAATCTTAATCAACATATAAAAGATTCACATATAAACAAAAACTCAATTTCTCCATCGTTTAAGTAATAGTGGTACTCACTATTAATATGTTATCCGAAAATTTGTGATTTATATAACTATGGGTCCCATATACACTTATTATAATTAAAATATAACTTATTATAATTTTAAAATATAACTTTGGAAATATATATATATATATATATATATATATATATATATATATATATATATATATATATATATATATATATATATATATATATATAACTATGGGTCCCATATACACTTATTATAATTAAAATTGCTTTCCTAAAATATTAAATAATTATTCCAGTGAGTTTATTGGTGGAAAATTTAAAATTGTATTTTAATATAATAAAAATTAAAATTTAGTGATTCATTTCCATCAAATTAATTTTTTGTGATTAAATTATTAAAAAATATATAAAAAATTTAGTCACTTTTGGTGTGATTAACCTTACAATACCTAAAATAGTTGTACAAGGGTCATGGGATACTGACTATGTCAATCCAACTAATAAAATATATTTTATTAAAATAACAAAATATTTAAATTTATGTATTAATTTATTTATTGTATTCAGTCATGCCTAAATTCAGAAATCTTAGATACAACGCGGCCCATTCCATGATTATTATATATTATTTATAAATTAGGAAAAATTACATAAGTGTTATCTGAACTTTTTAAAATGTATTATTTTAATATTTGGATTATTTTTTTATCATGCCTTCACTCTCACCTCCTATTTCAGTGGCGTGACAATCCTAGAATATGAGTAGATATAAAATCACTGAAAATCTGTAGATTTCATGCTAACCTTAAACGTCTACCCAAGATCAACATATTTAAACATAAACATAATCATAAACATGCAGGGGCCAAAATGAAGAGAACAACTTAAGAGATTGTCGAAGTCTTTCCATTTTATTCATTTAAATCACTTTATACAAAATCATTTTACAATCTACATAGCATCTAAGATAGAGCAAAAACAGCTATAACTTTTAGAAAATAAATATTACAATCTTAAAGATATAAACTTATACTTCTTGGAGGAGAAGGATGTCCAAAGAGATTCTGACACTCTGCTTCTAACTTCTCCAAATCTACACTTGAAATCCACAAATAATATAGTGAGTGGTCAACTCAGTAAATTATAAAATGCATTCATACTTGGGGTTTCATGCAATGGAAGTACATCAGTATATACATATACATTTATATCATTCAGTGGGTATCAAAGAATATACATATGAGCTGAGGACAATAGGCACTAGTGGAACATTCATCCTGATATAACCATACATGGGAGAACTCAGGTAAACATAACAATAATCTCACGAGTCTCATTAAACATCGACCCATGGGTGCGATGACACATCAAACCTCAATGAATCGTAACATGAGTAACATCAGAAGAGTACTCATGGGCGGGACTGCACCACCATCCCCATGGCCTCTAAACATAATACATATCTTGGTATGAAAACAAAAAGGACAACTACTATGGCCTTGAAACACTAATGCATGCCTGCGATGATACATATGACATAGTTTATAGACTCATTCAATCGAGTCACCAGTGCACATAATCTAATAAATTTTCTCCCATTAGTCTGGGCATTTTTGTCAGTACATGGTCATGACTAGGTATTGGTTCGGTAGGATCATCATTATGAATATAAGGTTAGCCCAATGGTCTTGTCATAATCAACAAACAGTTTAACATTTACAATAGGATTTAGAATATTAAGTTTCCAATTGATGGTAACAATAACACTATAAGAAATAATTTTCGAAATACATAATATCCAACAAAGGAATGGATTTCAATGAAACAACATAAGGTGGTTTTACCATGTATTCATGCGTTTCATAACTTACCTCAACTAATTTTCACTCTTCAGCCAAGTGACAGCTTCTCCAATGAAGTCAAATCACCATCATCATATACACTATGATTCATCTTAATAACTCCCTGATGATCATCAAGTTCGGCATCTATCATCTTTATGCTCATCGGATCCACAGATCTACTATCTAAATTTACCTGGAGCTCTTCTAAGAAAACCGAAAGAACAATCCACCACTTGGGTCTCATGTTAAATTTGAAGATTGGCCAACTTTTTTTTGAGGAAAGGATCAATGGAGGATATTAAATTTATATCTAAAATCTAACTGGGACTTGGAGATTTTGAAAAGAAACGTCAAAACTTTAAGTTTAGAAAGAGAAAGAAAAATGTAACCGTTTATAATAGTCTCTAGAATGGTTTATGGGTCTGTATATAGGAGAAAAAAAAAGAAATAATTGAAATACTCTTAGTCGCAGACAGCTAGTCCTTGGAAAAGAAACTTTCATTGGAAATGTAACTTTTATTTTTGGCTAGTTCTTGGAAAAGAAACTTTCATTGGAAATGTTACTTTTATTTCTGGCCATTCATTTTCTGGAAAACCATCAGTGGTAGATGACTTCCACCTATCCACACAAATTCTGACACAACTTAAAAAATATCTAATCCCACTATCAAACACTTAGACTTAAACTATACATTGCACAATACTAAACAAATACAAACCTAACAACTCTCCTCGAAAACTTACACAGACATCCGAAGCCCTATCATTGAGTCCTCAACTCGTCCTCGTCCTCGTAAGCTCATACGTCATCCGCATCCTCACTAGTAAGTCCTCAGTTCAACCTTGTCTTACTATATTGAGTTCCTATGCTCGTATACTCGTACAAAGTCCATCAACTCGCTTCACTTGTACTGAGCTACTTTTCAGCTTGTCTATCCCACATTGAACGCATCTTCGATATGCTAGGCTCCTTAGCTTGTCCATTCACTTTCACCATCGAAGCTTCCCCTTTGCCTCAAAACCCTTGTCTTCGTTATCAAAGTCTATCTCTGACATCAAGACTTATCCCTCCTTGTGAAATTCTTCTTCGCCACCAATTTGTCCTCGATATCAAACACTTGCCCCGAGAAAGAATTTATCATCATCGTTTTCTGTAGTAACAATCCTTAGAATCCAATGACATTCGTCTACAATGGCAGTGAGTGTGACTTAGTCCTCTCTTATAGAAAATTGGGATATTACATTTTTTATCCAACAAATATTTCAACTTTTAAAAATAATCTCATACAAGTATTTTTAGCCGTTTATTATTCACCTAGCTATACACTAAATTGGTCCATATATACATAAATTGCTCGATATAGCACTTGGGCTAGATGATGGTTTTCTCACATTAGAACACGTGGCATATCCCAATGCTTAAAAAAGAAAAGTCTAAAAATATTTTTTGTATTTTCTATCACAAGCATATCGTTTTGTTGCTGAATAACAACGGTTGTTCTGTTTGTCATCAAACGACAGCACGTAAGGATAGATAATAATACATCACAGGATAATACGACAGTCATTTGATGATATAAACCAGTAAACGGTACATCTAAGAAAACGACATTCACAAATGTAATATCGTCTAGTTACTTCAAACGAGAAAAGAAGCAGAAGCAGAAGCAGAAGAAGATGACGAGGAACGACAAAGATAATGAAATGGCAACGTCGTCGTCAAGCACTAGAACTCACACCGGCGCAGAATATTCCGATCACTCAAATAATCCTTCTCTCTCCGCCATCAATTTCTCCACTCGGAATAATTCCTCCAAATACGACTTTGTCAAGGTCACTACATTATTTTTTCTCAGGAACCAAACAGAATCTTGATTTTCCGTCGATTGATATTTCATTTTACAGGTAAAAGTGTGGCTAGGCGATCTCGCCGATCATTACTACGTTCTCTCCAGATTTTTGCTCAGTAGAACGTTGACTGTCACTAAGGTTTCAATTCAAATGTCTTTATTATTAGAAATTTATAAATGTGAGTTCGATTTTGGTGAATTTGTTGTGAGTTGATTTGATAATTTTCAGATTCCAAATCATGTAGCTGTTAAAATAGCTCTTGAACTCAAGAAACTACTCGTAGATAACAGCCTTCTTGATGTGTATGCCATTTCCCTCCTTTATTTTTCTTAAGAATAATTTCATTTGAAATTATAAAGTAATGTTTAATTTCTTATATGTTACTTTTTGCAGTTCTCAGTCTGATCTTGAAGCTAACCTATTTAAGGTATGTTCCCTTTCATTCTCGATGTTAGAATTCTCAAATGTCTATATAGAAAATAAATGAACTAACCAATGTTTTATTTTATTGATGTGACAGTGTGATCATGCCAAAAACTAAGCACTTTTCAACTCAATTCAAACTTAATCATAAAATTAATTGGGATCGGTTATATGGATTTTTTATTTTCACTTTGAATAATTTTGGGCTACATCTTCTGATGCAATGTCTGTAGATCATATTGTACCCCTCTCCTCTAAGTTAATTTAGACCTGTCTCTTCCTTTCTTTCTCTCCTCTAATCACAATGTGTTTGACCTTTCTAATCAAGGTCTCTGTCTCACATGTCAAAACCATCTTAATTGTAATGCCTCTAGGCTATATAGAAAAACTTTCAGGAAAAGAATATTGAATATCTTTCATAATCCTTCTTATAAGATTCTAATGTGCAGCTAATGGTGCGGAGTGGGTATGGAGAAGAGTACATAAATCGTTACAAGATGATGACGAGGTAAATAAGCTTTCGGGAATGATTACTGTATTTTTGTTTTTTGTTTTTCCATGTCAATAATTGGCACATTTACTTGGAATATCATATTGATAATTGGCTTATTGTGTTTTTTTATAGAAAGGAAATGATTCAAAATCCTTTTGTTTGATTAGATTGTTGAAAAGTAATTTATTTTTCCTCATCATCCCCTTTTAGATTTCACCATCAAAGAGTGCCTTTGGTAATTCTTGTTTGTGGAACTGCTTGTGTCGGGAAGTCTACCATTGCTACACAACTTGCACAAAGGCTCAATTTGCCTAATGTCTTGCAGGTTTTTTTTTCCACCTAGCTCTGACGAACTCACTGTGTTTGATGTACTAATTCATTTGGGGTTGAATACTGATGCCTTTGGCACATGTTTCTATTGTTACAGACAGATATGGTGTATGAATTGCTACGGACATCAACAGAGTATGCCTTGGACCTATTGATTGCCTTTCTATATAGTATTCTATACATTTTTATCTCCACCAGCTAGAAGTTCAGAATATAAATTTATTGCCGAGAGATACTTAGAATGTCAAAATAGTGACAGAAGAAAATGTGTCAATGGAGATATTTTCATGTGTTAACAAGGACTCTGTTGGTCAGAAAACCATGATTAAAGAAGTACTAAATGATTAAGTTACATTGGTTGACACTATTTATTGTCTTCAGTATTCTCTAGTCACCATAATTTGATTTTGCTGCCAGTTAGCAATGTCTCTCACATATCGCGATGCATATCCTGTGGTTAAAGTGTATTATTCATTTTAGCTATTTGTGTTGGTGGATGATATTGAAATGTTTATGTTCTTCTTATATCTAATATAGTGCACCATTGGCATCTACTCCTGTATGGGCACGGGATTTCAGCTCTTCTGAGGAGCTAATTACTGAATTTTGTAGAGAATGCAGAATTGTTCATAAAGGTGAGTGCTGGGTTTAACATTATACTTTTTCAATTTCCTTGTTATTTTCAGATTTTTTTTATTTTATTTCTTTTTTCCTTTCAAAATTTAGATGTTTATGACAAATATGATTATTTTAGAGCTTGTCAAAGATTTTCTCAGCTCTTAGTACCCATTGTCAATAGTGCACTTTGCAAGTATATTGATGCTTGACTTGTTCATATAATGTTTGCTGCCTAGGTTTGGCTGGTGATTTGAAGAAAGCAATGAAAGATGGAAAACCTATTATAATTGAGGTATATTAGAGATCAGACCATGGCAAGCACGATAATGTTTCTACACTCTTTTGTCTGATCTCGTTTATTTCTAACATGATGGCAGGGGATACATTTGGATCCAAGCATTTATTTAATGGATGGAGAAAATAAGTCACCAGGCGACATGCCAGAAAAAACTAAGGAAGCAACTCCTGTATCCATGAAAGATAATGATCCCGCAAGACAGATGGAAAACAATCCTACAAGTTTGAGTAGAAGTCATACTGACAGTACCAATTCTGCTCCTGGGAATTTGAGTTTAGAAGAGGGGAAATGTGGTGACCAGCTGAATAAAGTTCCATATTCTCAGGAATCTGTTAACATTGCAAGAGGTATTTCTGATAATAGAGGTAAATTTTGTCGTGGTTTTGATGATAAATCCATTGTTCCGTTTAGTATCTTCCAAGGACAGGTGCCTGTTATATCAATTTTGAATAAACATGCAAAGATTGTAACTTTGAGTTGGCAATTTTTGGAACTGCTATTTGGCAATCAGGTGAAAGTGTTACAAATGCTGGGAGAGAGGGCAGTACTTCTGTTAGGAAAGAAAAACTGGGTCCTGAACCAATAATTATACCCATAGTTTTGAAGATGGCTGAATTTGATCATAAGGTTTTCTCTTCTACTCTCATTTGATCTAAACTTTCTTGAGATCCTATGATGGTTTTGATGAAAATGCATGGTAGTGGTTCCTTAATTTATTAGTATTATGTTGCTCCCTCATTATTTATCTGTTCTCTGAATTTTCATATTTAATCTTTGTTTTCTCAATCTTTTCTTTTCATGTGCAGGCATTACTTGAGGAATGGATTGTGACTCATAAATACAATGATAAATGCCCAGTCCAGGTACTGAAGACTGCTAATTATAACTTTGCAATGTTAAAGTTGGCATTAGTTCACTAAGTTATTAGTTTGTATGGTTAATGAAGCAGTGAATACTTAATTGTAAGAGAAGAACAGTTTTGCAGTTATGCCTTTGAGACAGTTTGATCTTTATTTCATTTTTGTTCTTTAGATTTCTTGCTAATCTAAACAACATGATCAATTGATTTTCTTTCTTTTTCTGTGATTTTTTGTATGTAATTTGTTGATTCCTTTTTTAAAGATCTATTGTCATTAATTTTTTTCAGGATAAAGATAAGCAAATTACCAATTTGAAAACCATTCAGGACTATCTTTGCTCTTTCAAGTCACAGGTTTGCTCTTTCATGTCTGATTCCTACTAAATGCATGAAATCAAAATTACATCAATTCACAATGATCAGTACCTAAATCCCTAATTAGGTCAAAATATGCTGTGATGTAAGACTATCTATGTTTTAAAGGAAAGATAGCAATCTAACAAGCTAACTAATAGAAATAGTGCTGTTTGTTTCTGCATCTTTATGTCATAACTGTAGGAGTACTGTTTTACCATACCAGTTAATTGCAATCCAAATTCCCATACTTTTTAACTAGTTGTTGGAAAGAAATAAAGGTGATTTCAACCTATTATTTGATTTTTTTTCCTTTAAAAAGTTACTTAATTTTATTGGAACAGGGTCCGACTGTTGCCAATATATCAGGAACAACATTTCCTCAAACACTTGATTGGCTGCATGGATATCTTCTTCAGGTAAACTTTTCTAATCGATATTGTCAAATTCTGAATTGGGCTGGCCACTGACTATATGTTGTCCCCCCTGAAAATTTGTTTCTCTAAGTACTCTCCTTTGCTTTCATTTATCCAGTGCATTGAACAAGGCATTCCATCAGTGCCTGGTGAAAATGGTAAGCAGCCAGCTGAAAATTAGGTTAGATGCAAATGTTAGCTTGAGCTGTGGCAGGTATGTACTGAACCTTCAGCAATTTATGCAGATTTGAATTGCATATATAGTGAAACCTCTATAAATTAATAGCCTACGGACCACAAAAATTTATTAATTAATCGATATATTATTTAATCAATAAATTATTAATTTATTAATTTATACATTAATTAATAAAAAAATTAATTTATCGAGGTATTTTTTTATTTTTTTTCTAAAACATGGAACTTAGTATATATTTGTATTGTGATTATATGAATATTTTCTAATTATGAATTGTCATTATTTTATGTATTTGTTTAACCAAAATAAGTTCATAATGTAATTAGTCTTATTAAATAGAAGTCATGAATCTATCCATTTTTGCAACAAACTAAAATTATATTTGATGTATGCTTAATTAATATACTTCACAAACATTAATTAGTCAAGCAAAAACTTCTATATTTAAGTAGTAAAAATAACATACAATATCACAAACGCTAAAACTAAACACAATGGCTTCTCATCTCAAGTATGTATATATATAATTTTTTTTAATAAATGTATATATATAATTTTGATATATAAGGAGATTATTAATTTATATATCACATGGGATTTATGTGTTTTTTTAAATATATTATCTTATAAATTTAGCGAATTATTAATTTATCACATTAGATCCAAGTCGAGACCGACCAAAAATATTATTTATTCGAGATTATGAGACATGTTCTAGCCTAAATAAAAGAGGAATAAAAAAAAAAAAAAAGAGTGATAAATGTTAATGTGTTATCCCTGGTCAGCCAGTGGCGAGCCGAACCGAGTTTTAACTTGTACAGACTTAGCTCGATTTTTTTTTTTCGAGTTCGAATTTGAAAATCATGTTTAAACTCGGCTCGTTTAAGCTTGAACTCATACTCGGCTCGCTAATAAATTATAATTGAGTTAAACTCGAACTCGAGTTCGACTCGTTTATAATTTATCAAAATATTCAACTTTCTAAATATTTATTTCTAATAAAATAATTATAACAAAAATATTTAAAACTAAAATAAAAGCAAAATCATCCAATTAGTGAAAAAAAAAATACAATTATAAAATTAAGTATCACATGTATTACAAATATATTCATTAATAAAAAAAATATTTTTAAAGATTAGAATATTAGATTATATAATAATAAAGAAATATTAGATTATATTAATTAAGAAAATATATATTTTAATCAAATTGAATTATCAAAAAATTTATACGAGTATTAAAATATATTTTTTGAAGTGCCAAAATTATTAAGTTAATAATAATAATAATAATAATAATAATAATAATCAAGCTGTTCGTGAGTTTATAATCGAGCTGTTCACAAGTCTAATCGAGCTGAGTTTAACTTTGCTCAAATTCGGCTCGTTTATTCATCGAGTCTTAAAGTAAAGTTCAAACTTGACTCGTTTATAAAACGAACTGAACCCGAATAAGTTTTTATCGAGCCGAACACCGAGCCGCTTGCAAACGGTTTGACTCAATTACACCCTAGTGGCAACTTTGTTACCTTCTATGTTTATATGATCATATATTTAAGTGGCTGTCCAAAATTGAGTAGCATGCTTTCTCTAATATGACGAACTCTTGCCATTTTGTGCAACAAAACATGACCTGTCTATGCTAAGCTCTCTTATATGTATATGAATATTTAAAAAAAAAATTAAATGGTTTTTTAACTTTCTAGCACTTAATGCAGAATTTGGAGAAAGAAAATTTTTTTTTTGTTTCTTTTTGGGTGCATTTGTGGCTTCAAGTGGGGGACTCAAACTCAGGACCTCACAACAACTTCAACCAAACCAAAAGGTTCATTGGTGAGAAAGAACGGTTTATTATAAATGTTCAAAACAACTGGATGGTTTCTTTGTGCCTGAGAGCAAAATGAAAAGCGAGTTCCTGGCAAGGACATCAGATTAGCCTCCTGAAAGATGAATAATGCTTTGTGAAGTTTTTACTATTGCTCATCAGAATAACTAATTTTCCAGTTTCTTATGACGGCCAAACTTTCAAATTTTGACAATTCAGTTGCCCTTTTTTTTTTTTTTTTTTTTTTTTTCTGAGAATGGGAGACTTGAACCTAGATATATTGCCCAATCAGCAGATATATTATCACTAGATTATGCTTAGAGTGCTTAATTGCCCCTCCGATGATGGATTAAATTTTGGTTTTTGGACATTGGTTAGGTAATTTTTTGGTATTAAAAAAAAAAGTACATTTAAATAACTAATTGTGCTAATTCTTGGGGATGATACATACTTTTTATTCACTCTGCATTTGTAACTTTGTATAGTTGATTGCCAAAATAGCAGTTTTCAAATGGTTTTTGCCTCTCGTATTTCTATTCTTTACTCCACTAATTAGTCTTTTACTCTGCCCAAGTGTTCGGCATCTTATTTAGCTGTAATCTTTACATTTCAACTCTGAGAAATATGAAGCTTTCTTCAGGATTAAATATATTGTATGCTATATGGGAAATATGAAGCTTTACTCTGCAAATTAGTCTTTTACTCTTTCCAAGTGTTCAACATCTTACTTAGCTGTAATCTTTACATTTCAACTCTGAGAAATATGAAGCTTTCTTCAGGATTAAATATATTGTATGCTATATGGGAAATAATTACTATAAGGTTACAAGTTGGAACCCTAAATGGAGTTAAATTAATAATAAATAAATAAAAAAAAGCATCATATATAAGAAGAATGATTGAATATATATTATAGTCGAAGATGAGTATGCTAGCGTTGCAAGGGTATAATTATACAAGCGGATTGTTTAATATTGACAATGAAATAGGTAACAGAACATTATTGGCCTATCAAATATTCAATTTTTTCATTATCCCAAAGATAAGGGCAAAGATTAAAAATGTCAGGAAGGGCAGTTACTAAAATAATTTTTTTTAAATATATTATCATTAAAAATTTATGTATATTTATACAATTCGTAACGTCATATATTGATATTTGCAAAAATAAAATATTAATATTGTATGATAAGTATTATGCATTTTAAAATAATTTTATTTTACATATACATATTATTCAAAATAATGGTTCAGGCAAGGCAAAACAAGGCAGGGAGATCTAAATCCATACCGTGCGAGGATTCCCTGTAGGAGACAGGTCAAATTGCCAACTCTATCAATTTGAGATCAAAGGCGTCAATGAAGCTCATCACAATCGATGCTAATCCCCCTTTCCATCATCCCCTTTAAAAGCAACCTTGGAAAATGTCAGTCCCAATTTTGTGATTAGCAGATAATACAAGTGAATAAAAAAGGTAACTATTTGTAGTGTTTGTGAGCGATAGATTAGTGTGATATGGTTCTTGGTTTGCCTCCACCAGCACCATACAACTTAAGGATCAAAATGTTACTGATAAACTAGCTCTGCACTATAAATAATTTGAAAGAAAGTTCCAGTTTTGGGTTCATTGATGTATCAAATGCACAGACTGGACTTCTTGCATTATAAAATAGGCATTCTACCGTCATCACTCATCAGAAATTTTGCACTATAAATTATTTTAAGTAGTGTCTCTTTTTGTAGATCGTTTCTCTCCTACATTCAAATTATTATTACACAGAGAAAATCATTAATAAAGAGATCTTTTAAGAAACATATGAACCATTCTAAACTTTCAAATTTCTAATTGAAATTAGGTCCTTCTATATATTCACAAATAGTCAACTGAAAAATCTCCAAATTTTTGGAATACGTGCATTTGAAATTTGAGTTTTTTTTTTTTTAATCAGTCATAGCTCTTTACACATGAATTTATATCAACATTCGCAACTAATCTAGCGGTCGAGTGCATGCTTAAAAAAGGTCAGATGTTCAAACCCCTTATAACCATTTCTTCCACCATAAACTATAACTAGAACTTCAAAAATTAAGAGGGGAAGGGGGGGACTAATGGTAAGAATTGGAGACCATAAAAATCAAGAGTAAAATTGAAATTTTTGGATAAGAACTGAGAAAATATACTTACAGAAAAATTGGTTTTGGAGGGACCGAATGTATATTTATGTAAAAATTGAATTCCGCCCCTGTTTTTTTTTTTTTTTTTTTTACTTTTAAGAATTTCTAAAATACCACTTGCATTATTAGTTGCTTGTATCACATTTATGATTTTATACTAACATTATCGTGTAAAATCAGAGTAATGATCTCATTTTGTCCCATGTATATTTATAATGTAAATTCATATGAGATACGAGACGACCTATATATTTATATGTTTATAATAGTACATTTTACCTGATTAACAGCTGAAGGTACTTGAAGCAAACTTCAATAGCTATCGGATCTTGTTGCTGGAAAAACTGCTGACACTAATGCACCTACACAATCGCAAATTCAAGCATCTGTCCGTTGCAGCCCATTTGGACTTGATATCTAACTTCTCAAAAATCTTCCTTACGGGGCATAGGATAACGAACCCAAGGCTTCAGCTTCACTGGCCAGTGGACCAAATACATGTCCAGATACTCCCCACATTCCTATAACAAAGTAAAACAAAGTCATATATCTCAACTAGTTGTTTACAGTACACCCTAAAATCCTCATTTTTAAGCCATTTTGATTTGAGGAAAATGGCCATAAAATGAGGAGTTGGTGATCAATAGATCCATTGCTAAGAGTTGAAGTGTCAAATGGGTTGTTAATATTCTATTTCACCAAAAATATTATACTAGAGTGTACTTGTCAAGTAGAGTTGAGTGCACATGCATATGCTTACTTCAGAGTTTGCTTGAGAGCTGAAACAGGATCATGGTGATTACTCCCCCACAGTAAACATATAACAAAAATGTCCTCTCTGTTCACCAACTTATCAAGAATTGCCTTGTTGAAAAATTCCCTAAGGCTGGAAAATATCAGAACCATATATCTTTGCTGTGTTGAAGTGCCTGTAACCCATCTGCAAACCAAAAATTAACCAAGTTCATATTTTCATCATTTTATACATAAGTATCTCTCTAAAAAAAAAAAGAGCAAGTATAAGAAGCAGGCAAGTTTGCATTTGGTTCAAGACCTTTATAAATGTATTGAGTGGTTCAGCCACTGAAGTCCGAGATAGATGTGTGAACTCTAACAAACCCAAATTGGCACCAATTTTTTATTGCTGAAATTAGTTTTGACTTCTTGTTCTTTATCACAGCGATAGTAAAAAAATTTGTCATACAAGGTGAAAAGCCCCTCTTCAACAAGATTCAACTCTCCTTGCCAATTTCTTTAACAAAATTAGTGACCAAAATATACCATGTCACGTCATTAGGTACAAAGTCATTATTGACACCTCTATAGAGGAGTAAACATGCATCATCAAACATTCCCTCTCTGCAATGCCAACAAATCAAAGTGTTATACGTAATAGCATCAGGTTGTATTCCTTCAACCTGCAATTTGTCAAAGAGAGTGAAAGCCTCCCGAATGCGTCCCATCTTACATAAACCATTAATCAGGCTGTTATAGGTGACAATGTCAGGAGACAGACCTCGATGAATCATATCCCGCAGAAACTCAAGTGCATTATGTACTTTGCCAATTTTACACAAGCCATTAATCAATATATTGCATGAAATAGTGCTAGGAGTTAGATCCTTCTGGATCATTTCTTCAAACAATCCCAACCCTTTCTCAATGGCCCCAGCTTTGCAGAATGCTTTTATTAGGCAATTATAAGTGATTTCATCAAGAGGGCATCCTCTAAATAACATATCATTTACAAGCTTAACTGCTTCTTGAATTTCATCTCTCCTTAAAAAAGCATGAATCAATGTGTTGTAAGTTACAGTATTGGCAATAACACCCTCCAATAACATGTCACGGAACAATCCTATGGCACCCTCCATCTTATTAACCTTGCACAGACCGAATATTAGAGTGTTAAATGTAAATATGTCAGGCTTGCATCCTTTTCTAGACATTTCACCAAGCATGTCCAAAGCTTCATCAACCTTCCCATCCTTGCATAAAGCACATATTAGGGCATTGTATCCCACTGTATTCAGACCGAGTCCCTTAGCTGACATCTCATTTAAAATGAGACTGGCTTCCTCTAGTTGACCTTTCTTACAGAACCCATCAAGCAAAATAGTGTACGTTAATGCATTTGGCTCACAACCATTGACAGCCATCTCCCTAACCAAATCAACAGCTGAACCCATAAGCCCCTTGTTGCAAAGCCCTTGTATTAATATGGTAAATGTGAAAACATCTGGCCTGCTTTCATTACTGAACATCCTATCAAACAAAACAGCCTTTGCTTCATCCAAGTGCCCACTCTTCACATACCCATTAATCAAGATATTAAAGTGAACAACATTTGGACTAGGTACTTTGCTCAACAATAACTGGGCTTCATCAACTCGCCCTGATGTACACAACCCATGCATTAGAACTCCATAAGTCATATCATTAGGGGTGAAACCCCGGAGAAGCATCCGGTCAACCAATTTTGCCCCCTCATGAATCCGATTAAGCCTGCACAAGCCATGAATTACATCATTGAAGGTATCAACATCAGGCTTGCAACCCATTAAGAACATTTCCTCCAACAGTTTCAATGCTTCATTCACTCTATCCATCTTAGAAAGTGCGTGTATGAGAGTCTGGTAGACCACTGAATTGGGCACACACCCATGTTTCGTCATATCTTTAAGCAATGAGCAAGCATTATCAACTTCATTAACCATACAAAGTGCTTTCATCACCACACTGAAAGTGTAAACAGTGGGCAAGGCACCCTTACTCAACATGTCATAAAAAACATTGGAAGCAACACTAGGACAATTACCAGCAACCAGTATGTCCAACACAACATTATAAGATCTAAATGTTGGTTTGCAGGAATAAACACCCTTCATATCCAACAATAACCTAGTAGCTTGACCAGGCAAACTAGCTCTTCCATAATATTTCATAATACATATGAAGAGGGACTCTCTAAAAACAATCCCTTCCTCTTTCATCTGCAACAACAAGCTATCTATAATTTTAAACTCCTTATATTTCCCAAGCTTATTGATTAACACATAATACACCTCGAATGTGTGGCAATAGCCCTTCTGCTCACCTGCCCATTGGAATATTGCCATTGACGTGGATATATCAAGTGGCAATTCAAGCATCTTACAAAGTTGAAATGGGGTAATTTGATTAAAAGATTTTTGAAGCTCTTTAAGGTCAAATGGTTTTAGTAATTTTTCCCATTCAGTCTCATGTTTTGACCCTTCATCTTTCAAGTTGAAATTACCATAATTCCTAGTAAACCCATATACAAAACGAGCGAAATAATAGCTTTTGGGCAAACACTGCAGGGTCTTGCCCACATGAGCTGTAAGCTTTCCTCCTTTTAGCATTAGTGAACATGAAGAACTTCGTCACCAATCCAATAGATTTAGGGCATCCCCCAACTAGAGTTCAATTTACCTCAAATCTTAATTCACATATTAGAAAACTTTCATCCACCTGAAAGAAGAAAAAGCATGACTTTGAGACGATTAAATATCATATAAATAAAAATAGTATGAACAACCAAAAAAGCTCATCATGAATCCATTACACTACAGTTGCTTATTTTCACTAATGCCGGGTTTGAGCCTAATCAGTTAGCAGACTATAGAAACAGGAACTGGAGAGATGAAGTGCAAAAACGTAGTTGACATATTAGAATTACTTTCGAGTGAAATCATATGCTTTACAGTCTAATTAAAAGAAAATGGTTTTAGAATCACATTTCAAATTTTACAAATAACTCAAATTCATTTTGCTTTCGTTCTATGAACCTGTTTATTATATTTCAAGTTTGAAAACACAAATAAAACAATTCCCAAAACAAGCTAATTCCAATACTTATGCAATCCATGAATATCCAAACTATCCACAAATATCAAAATAACCTCAAAACCAGTAAAGCTCAAACATACTCAACATCCGGATAAGCAATTAATTAAAAAAAATGATAGTAAAAGGCCAAAGCCTCCATTGCAGTATACCTTAAAGCAAATTTCACAAATGTTGGTAGCAAGCATCGAAATTTGATATAATAACAATCACGTTTAGTAATCCTGCCCCATGATTCATCCTTTCAAATAGAAAAAATTGAAAGAATTTATAGTTAAAGAAACGAAAAAGAAATCTCAATGAAAATCAACTAGAGGAATAGCCAAAAAATTACCCACAGGGTTTAGGGAGAGTGAAGGAGAAAGAAGAAGCGACTGGGTGATGAGCGGAAACACAGGGTTTAGTGCCCAAAACTACGTAGTTTTTAATCGAAACTTTTTTTTTTTTTTTTTTTTTTTTTTTTGCGTGAGCTTGGGTAGGTGCGGTTCAAATATTGAAGAATATCCGTAACAATCCAAAAGTTAGGATTTTTTTTTTTTTTTTTTTTTTTTTTCATTTCGGGACGATACATATTAGAAAAAAAAAAAAAAAAAAAATTGAAAGCTTCTACACTGCCCATAGTGCATAAATGTTCCGAAAATTTATGAACGTTTGATTATTAATTTTAAATTAACTTTAAATTTCAATAATTATTTAAAATGACTGATTACCTGATAAGCTTTCAACTAAATTTTAATTGTTTTACTTGTTATCTAATGAATTTTTCAAATTAGTAAAAAATAAGCAAATGATATATCAAATGAAAGTTTAGAAAATAAGAAATCCAACCGTTTCATAATCGCTAGAAAAAAAGGTTAAAAAGTCACCGAAATCAAGCTCATAAGATTTCGCCGGCAATGAAGTTGGACGATGTGTGCAACGGATTTCAATGGTGGTTGGGGCGAGGCTCATGTCGTTTGATAGATCGTCAGTGCAACTTTCCTCTGGTGCAGCGTGTGTCGAATTCTGATGACCGGAAGGCGACGTTTTGCCTGATAAAAGTTTCTGCAGTCCTTTCCTCTTTCTCTTCTCTCCTTGTCCCCTTCAAATCCAACACTAGTAACAGCTGATTGATTAGTTTAAAAGTGAACCAATCAACTTATTTATAGATATTTTTTATTAAAAATAAATAACAATTAATTTAAAATATAATAAAAAAATCTTTTATATCATGTTACATAACAAAATTTCAATAAAATCATTTAGGCTTATTGATTAACAATTAGTTTAATCTCTCTAGGTCATATGTTCGAGTTTAATATTAATACATTTTATATATTTTTTTTACACAATTAATTATCATTTTATTTTAAAATAATTCTTTTATTTTTAAAAAAAAAATTATAACTAACCAAATAAATATTCTTATTTAATTAATTTTCGTAAAAAGAAAATATATTTTACCTTAATTACATATATCATTTTTATTTTCTAAATATAAACATAAAATAAAATTAGAATTATACTAATACATATATCATTTTAAATTATAAATATTCAATAAAACCGAATAAATATATATTTTATAAAAATATGAATTATAAAATTTTGAGATATTGCAATAAATAAAAAATAATAATAAGTTTAGAAGTCTCAAAATAATTTTTC
>CATKHJ010056293.1:0-14809 GCA_949750685.1 Vernicia montana
ATTTTTAATTTATTTTTTTTATGTAAAAGATAAATTATATTATATAAATATGTAAAAAAGAGATATAAATGAATATATATATATATACATAAAAAAATTAATATTAAATAATTTTTTAAAGAAAAAAGAAAAAAAAATTAAAATGGGTAAACCCGCGGATACCCGTCCCATTTTATTACCCGTCCCGCCCCGTAGCGAGGCGGGTATAAATAAATGTTCGCGGGGCGGGTACGGGTAATGAGAAACCCGCCCCGCTGCCATCCCTAATTGAAAATGTAGAAGGTGAAGATGGGAGGAGAGAAATTTGGGTCCAATCATAATCAAAATAAATAGTACTAATCACTTGGATAGTTGACAATTTATTACTTATATGCCTTTTAATTATTTTATAATTTTTAAATGTGAGACTATATTTTATAGTTTGTAGTTTTCTAACACATAACAATCCTCATTTTTAATTTTCTATGATATGGAAAGTTTTATAACACCCAAATGAGTGAATTACTTTATTTATAAGTTTTTGTAATCCCATTCAGGAAAATTTAATTTGTTAATATTAATATTTTCACATTTCAGTGGGCGCATTAGGCCCCACCTCATTTACTCAGTCTTCACCATCCTCTGTATAAAACCAACCATTCATCTATAATTGGTACTCTGTATAATTCATATCTATTTCTTCTCAATCATGGAGTTAATAGATTTTCTCATTCTTGGTTTCTCCGTCGTCTTTCTTGTTTTTTGGTGGCGAAATTCTTTCACCACCGGAAAATCTAAGAATCTTCCCCCAGGTCCGCCGGGTTGGCCGTTTGTAGGCAACTTATTCCAAGTAATCCTCCAACGCCGTCACTTCATTTTCCTAGTACGTGATTTACGTGCAAGGTATGGTCCAATCTTCACCATGCAAATGGGACAACGCACTCTTGTTATAGTCACAAGTCCTGAGCTTATCCACGAAGCATTAATTCAAAGAGGCCCTGTTTTCGCCAGCCGTCCACCGGATTCTCCAATCCGATTGGTTTTCAGTGTTGGGAAATGTGCAGTAAATTCAGCTGAATACGGGCCTCTCTGGCGAGCCCTTCGCCGGAACTTTGTAACAGAGTTAATAAGTCCAGTAAGAATTAAACAATGCAGTTGGGTACGAGAATGGGCTATGCAAAATCACATGAAAAGGCTTCAAAATGAAGCTTTTGAAAAGGGTTGTGTAGATGTAATGGAAATTTGTAGATTTACTGTTTGTAGCATTTTAGTATGCATTTGTTTTGGTGCTAAAATCCCAGAAGATTGGATTAAAGACATTGATAGTGTAACAAAAGAGGTTATGCTTATAACAACACCACAGCTTCCTGATTTCTTGCCAATCTTCACTCCTTTTTTTCGCAGGCAAATGAAAAGAGCAAAAGAATTAAGAAATACCCAAATCGAGTGTTTGGTTCCTCTTATAAGGAATAGAAAAGCTTATGTTGAGAAAGGTGAAAATCCTGGTTCGTTAATGGTGAGTCCAGTTGGTGCAGCTTATGTTGACTCACTTTTTGGGCTTGAAGCACCAGGCCGTGGTCATTTAAGAGAAGAAGAGCTTGTTACACTTTGCTCTGAGCTTTTTGTTGCTGGTATTGACACTAGTACAAGTGTTCTTCAATGGGCTTTTCTTGAATTAGTACTAAATCAAGAAATTCAAAAAAAGCTTTACCAAGAAATTCTTGATATTGTGGGCAAGAATGGACTAATCACTGAAGACAATGTAGAAAAAATGCCATACCTTAATGCTATTGTTAAAGAAACTTTAAGAGTACATTCACCGGCACACTTCACATTAGCACACGCTGCCACAGAAGAAACAGAGCTCGGCGGATACAAGATTCCGACGAATGTTAACGTGGAGTTTTACATTGAGTGGATGACTGAGGATCCGAAATTGTGGAAGGATCCGGATGTTTTCCGACCCGAAAGATTTTTAGAAGGCGATGGAGTTGAAGTGGATCTGACCGGAACTAAAGGCACCGTGAAGATGTTGCCGTTCGGGGCAGGGAGGAGGACTTGCCCGGGTCTTGCTCTTGGTGTTTTGCATGTAAACTTGATGCTTGCTAGGATGGTTCAAGCTTTCAAGTGGGTACCCACGCCGAATGGACCACCCGACCCGACAGAGACTTTTGCATTTACTGTTGTCATGAAGAATCCTCTAAAAGCAGTCATATTGCCTAGGTGAAAATCGAAAGGAAATAAATGAATATTTTAGGTGAATTATATTTGTATTTTTGCTTGGACGTTGAAGATTTTAATTATATGCAATAAAATAAGTTATTGTTTAATTAGTTTAGTTGCATGCATTGACGAAGTTAGGATCGAGGGTGATCGTGATTTTTTAATTTTTAAAATATAAAAATTTTTAGATGTAATATTATAAAAATTTGATTACATATTATATTTGGTCTTTTTATTTTAAATGATTTTTTTTAATATAAAAAAATTAACTTAATTATATATATTACTTAATATAAATTATGATCTAAAAAATTTAATTTTATAAAATAATTTTTTTTACTCTGTCGCTGATTGGATGAGTGAGAGATTTTAATTAGGGCAGTACAAAAAATTAATTGAGAATAATTATTAGTGTTTTTATTCTGAAGTTGGTGATATGATACTACTATAAAGGACAAACATATGATTTTAATGTCATATACTTTGCAAATGATTAATGTTGGATTGTTTCAATTTATTTGAGTTTATTTCCTTTCATATCAAATTACTTTTGCAAACTTATGTAGGACTCTATAATTAGCAATCTACAATTAATTAGTTTCGTACACCAAAATTAATTCAAATGTCTACTCTACTGATGTAAAGTAAAAGCTTTAAAAAAAATTTACTTAACTTAATCTGGAAATATTCCTGCTTTAACTTCAAGAATATGCACAACTAAGTAGCAATAAATCCATATAGCATATGGTAGACCTAATCGCAAATCAAATTGTAATTAATGAAGACAATTGTAAGTCTCACAAGCTGAATTTTTTAAAAATTTAAAATTTTATTAAATTTATATTCAATTCATGAACATATCTAAATATGAGTAATAGATCAATCATTTCTCTAATCAGTGACAGACGTATAATTTTAGTTATGGAGGAGCGAAAATTAATAGTACTAATTTTTTTACATGATTATATTTAAATATAAAAATCTAATTATAAAAATTCTTAAAACTAGAGGTATTAAAAAAAATTAAGGGAATAAAATAAAAATTATAGGTATAAAATTATAAAAAATTATAGAGTTAAAAGGTTACCAATAAAAATTTCATGAGTTAGAAAAATAAAAATAAAAATTAAATGGATAAATATAAAAAAATATAAAAATTTAGAGAGTCAAATATGAGAAAACATAAAAATTTTGAGAGATAAATATAAAAAAAAACTTAAAATATTTAATTTAAAAAAAATTATGGGATTAGGGGGTTGTGGCTCCCTGGCCCCTCCTGTCTGCCATTGTCCCTAATATTTAAATAAATAAATAAAACTTCAAGAATTTATTTAGTTAATGAGTTTATTTTCTATTTACTATTCATAATTCGAAGGTTATATTATAAATATTTTTTTTGTCGCATTTATAAATTACTAATATCATTTTGAATCATATGCCTAACAGTATTAAAGAAAAAAACTTATAATATATAAATTTATGATTCAGTGATATTAAAAAAAAAATATTATGAAATGTCACACCTCTATTAAATTTTCTTGTACGTGCCAACGGTCACCTACCCCTCTGTTCAATATATAAATTCTGTTTGCAACAACAAGTGTTAATGAAGAACCCTAGTCCATACCTGGAACAGAGTTGGCAAGCCTTATTAACTCTTCCCATTTATGACTTTTGGCTATTTTCGTGACCCATACAGTAATTCAGCCTTGATCTTGACGAATGACTACTGATTTGGATGGAAATTATAAATTTATGTTCAGTCTCGTTAAAAATTGATCAATTACACTGTTTTTTTTTTGTTTTTTTGTTTTTTTTTTTTTTTTGCCAAACACTGTTTTTGTTTGGAAGGTCAATTTTGAAAAAATCAATTTAATTTTATTTTATTAGTTATCATTTTTTTTTTGACAAAATAAATATTCATCGATTAATAAAATAGAACAATACAAAATCACAAATTCTTATAATATTGTTATTTTTAAAAAATATATCAAAACAAATTAAGAATACAAATAATGATAATAATAATCTCAACTTGAAAAATTGGATCGTGTTCGGTGATAAATAATCACTACTGTTCGACTCTTTTAATGATCTTTCTACAAGTTTGATTTGAATACCAATAAACGTAAATTCGATTCTAAAAATAAAACTTGCAATTCATATTAAATATCAACCAAATAACAAAAAAAAAAAAAAGATAGATCAACAATATAAATGCTATTCAAAACAAGAATAAATCTAAATATTATTGAATAATAAAATTCGAGTAGAATAAAAAATAAGAAAGAATGATTCACTGTCGGTCTAAAAGAGACCGACAATTTCCAAAAAAAAAAAAAAACAAGAAAAAATCTTTTAGAGAGAAGTTAGAGTTTCTCTCCCTAAAACTCTAGAAGAAAATTTTTATTGTTGTGATTAGTTATCATATTTAAAAATGATGTTATTAATAAATTTTAATTTTTAATATAAAAAATAATTTAAAAATAAATAAAAATTCTTTATCATTGCAAAAACTTAACTATTTTATAAGAATTATAATTAATTAAATTAGATTTATAGTGAAATTACATAAATATCCTTATTATTTTAGACTTCTAACACCGGTAATTATTTTCAAACAAATAATATTTATTAAAAAATAAAGTAAATAAAATTTATAATTGAAGCGATTAAAAGATAATATTACATTATCACAAGACAAGTGTATCAATCTACTATAAGATTAGAAAAACAAAAAATCTAATTGTATAAATTTTCAACTATCAAATTATAATCATATAAAATATTTTATAAATATAATCTGAAGTCAACATGAATAGAAACCCAATGATATCAATTTTAATAATCTTACCAATAGATCAAAATTCATATGCCCAATTCTCATTGCCTCATTGGGAATAGGTTACTTTGAATCTTGACCAAATTGGTCGTTGTAGCCTTGAATATTCCTAACCATAAAAGTTAATTTTTCTAATCCATATTGATTCATTGAACTGAAGCAGAGATTGAAGTGAGACGAGACATTTGGGGAAGTTGTGGACAGAAAGTTTGCAGGTTAACTGGCATATTTAGTTAGCTTGGAGGTTAGGATAGGACCCATTTCAGTTTTTCATTGGGCTATAGAGTAGAAAGTTTGCAGGTTAACTGGCATATTTAGTTAGCTTGGAGGTTAGGTAGGATAGGACCCATTTCAGTTTTTAATTGGGCTATAGAGTATTTGATTTAACCAGATCCATTTTGGTTGTTAAAGGCCCAAATAAAATCCATTACAAAACAAAACCCATCTAAAACCCTTTTGCAAATCGCAATTCACAAACCCAAACCAACTCCTCTTATCTTCATCTTCTACATTTATCCTAAACAATTCCATTCGAAGAGCTGAATATGACTTCTTTGAGTTTAGCTTCAATCTTTGCTGGTGGCTACCGGAGTTTTGGTGCGCCAGTTACCCTCCTGCGCACTTTAGCATCTACCCATACTTATTTTCTCAAGAAACATCAGAACAAGAATGCTATAACTTGCTTTTCTTTAAGTTCACAAAAGAGAACGTTCGGCTATGAATCCTCGAGACCAGAAGTTGCTTGTGCAACGGCCACTTCTTCTGTTAATGGGTACTTCAAATTTCATGTTTTATTTGCTTTTATTGGGTATTTAATATTTTGGCTTGTTTCTTTATTTGAAAGATTATGTGAAGAAACATTGTGTTAGGATAAAGTATCGAAGTTTTCGCTTGACTTGTGGTTGGTTGCTAAAGATGAATAAAGAGAAATAAATGGGAAATGAAAGTTTTGAATTTTATTTTTCATTCTATAGAATTCATTCTTCTATATTTAGGTGTGTGTATTTCAGACTTTTTCTTTTTTTAATTTTTTTTTTATGAAGGTGCATTACAGTGTTAATTCTTTTGTACTGTTTGGAAGATTGAAAACATTGTAATTCAGTTTTGAATGTTTTCTTTGAATTACAAACTAAATTATTTACTTGTGCTTTTCTGGATTATTGGGAGAGTTGAGTGTAGCTGCATAGCAGACAGTCATGCTTGGGAATATTCTGATTTTTGTTATAATTTCAATTGCAATGGAGGTGTTGTTAGATGATTTTAAGAGTTTGAGATCCCATTATTGTTGTTTCTTTGATTCTTGATAAGATGGTAGTTAAATTCCTCAGCTAATTTGCTGCTTAGTTGAAGAACGTGTATCATGCTCGTTGGTAAATTAAGTAGTAATTTCGGACAAAATGAACAATTGAGTGATCCAAAGGCTTATTGTTTCATAATATATACTGTGTTCCTAATTTAGGAAGTATTAAGATCTTAAGTTAGTGAAAGATGAGAAGAGAGGTTTTAATGGTATTTGCACGATTTTCCAGTTGTTTTTTTCATACAAGGGTTTGACTATAATTTAACCTCTAGCCAAAGCATTACAAATTCGTTTTGATGCCTATCTTGGATTGAACTCGTCATTTTTTTACTGTTCTTCATATTCAATGTGAAAACCATTCATTTATTTCATCTTTACCTTTTACGTTGTCAATTCTGGTGGATTCCGAATGTTGAGACATAGTTTTGTTTCAGCTATCTAGACTATGATCGGTTGCTTCCATGTCCCTCATACAATAGACCACCAAGAATTGAACACTTGGTTGTTTTGGAGGAAACACCTGTGCTAGAGTATATCTGCAAAGCTCTGGATCTTCCTCCTTTGTAAGTGTTTCTTTTTTCTCTTCTAACTGTCTGATTGATGGTGTAGCACAATTATTGATTTTGCACAATGTGAATAGGATTATTAATCAGGATGGAGTGATACATAGGAAATTTCATTCTTTGAAGGTTTGTTGCAGACCTTATCCATTTTGGAGCTGTACATTATGCCCTTGTATGCCCAAAGCCACCTCCAACTGCAACTCCAGAGCAGATTAGATTATTTGAAGAACTTACAGCACCAGCAGTTCTGAAGAAGAGAGTTTCCATCAAAGGAAAAACAGTACGAGAAGCACAAAAAACTTTTCGAATAACTCACGTTGACCAGTTTCTTGAAGTTGGAACATATCTACGTGTTCATGTACATCCAAAACGCTTCCCAAGGTAAAATATAGCATTAGCTGATTGTTTACTATCATTTTCCATTAGCATGGCACTTGTTGAAATTTGAATTTTTTTCAGGTGCTATGACATTGATTGGAAATCAAGAATTATAGCTGTGACAGAATCTTATGTTATTTTGGACAAGCCTGCTGGTACATCAGTATGTGACTGATCCATTACTTTCTTAATTTTGTTGATTTGGCTTGAGAAAACTGTATACTGCCCTGTATGTCAACATCGAATTTAATTGATGTAAGCTAGTAGTTAAACCTTCTGAAGAAAACTAAGGCCTTAACTTTATTGACTAACTTCTGGGGGAGGAACAGAAAATAAATTGGAGACAAATTTCCCTGGTGGTCAAACTGGATAGAAGTTTGGACTAACTAACATCCAATTTAATTGATCTTAGCTGCTAACTATACTCAGTAAAGTAAACAAAGGCCTTGATCAGCCAAACAGAAAATTACTAAAATATGCTAGGTCAGTGCATAAAACTGACATATTTATCCCAAAATCAACTGGTTGCGTCTACCTTTATCATAAACAATCCAAGAGCGCTATATATTATAGAGAGCTTTGGAGCTGTTGTGGATGCGCCTTGTTTTGAATTTGGATACACTCTTGACAATAATTTATCTTTTAAATAAAAATCTTTGATGAATCTTTGTATTCTTTATCATTTCTTTAGTTGATTACTTACATAATATGTAAATTTCAACTTCACTCAGGTAGGTGGAACTACAGATAATATAGAAGAAAGTTGTGCAACCTTTGCCACTCGTGCCTTGGGTTTAGCAACCCCATTGAAGACTACCCATCAGATTGATAATTGCACAGAGGGCTGGTATTGATTCTTACAGAATTTTTCATTATTGTTTTAGTTGTCTTTTATGATTTAGAGACTTCACTGAACTGTGACATTTACTTCATTTGCAGTGTTGTGTTAGCCAGGACTAAGGAGTACTGCTCAATTTTCCATGGAAAAATCAGAGTATGGTGATGATACTTTATCTTCTTGTACATTTGAATTAGTTTGTCCTACTTGTAGGGAGCCCACATTCAAGGAGTAGAGGACCTTGAGGGTTCAGTATCTTTGAGAGTGCACGTTCATATTGTAAATGTGCTATCTAAATCTTGATATTTGATTTGGCTCAACTTGAATTTATATATTGAGCAGTTTTAAGGTCATCACAACCCTCAATTCTGACCTATATCTCTCTATGTTTATTTTTTCGTCATCATCAGGAGAAAAAAGTGAAGAAGCTTTATCTTGCTCTCTCAGCATCTCCTGTGCCAACTGGAGTAATTACCCACTACATGCGTCCTGTTAATATTGCTCCTAGACTTGTTTCAGAAGGTAATAATCTCTATCAAGCATTACATTGATCATAGGAAATCAATCTAGACCCCTGAAGAGTTGTGATAGGTATAAAGTACAGAGTTGCATAACCTTAGCAGTTTTGTTCCTGAATGGTCTTGATGTAGCATTCACTTAACAGATGTTATCAATTAATTGTCATCAATTATAATGTGAATGGAAACTGAGGAAGTTCTATTATTGGCTTTTTTGAGGCTTCTCAACTTACTAACTAAACAGATTCTGCCAGTTTCAATTTTCTGAATGTTATTAGTGCCCAATCATGCTTATTTACTTTATTGAAGCTGCTGCAACTACTCTGTTGAGTAAATTTTACTAAAAAAAATTATTATTGCATGCAGAATTTATAGAAGGATGGCACTTGTGTCAACTTGAGGTCTTGGAATGCAGAAAGGTTCCTTGGCCAGATGTTGTAACTGAAGAAAAATATTCCATTGAAGACTGTGGGTGGCCCTCAAAAGATTATGCATATGAGTGTAAGATTAATCTTTTGACTGGTCGAACGCATCAGGTTATTCAGCTGCCTTTCCCTTTTTCTTGCCATAATTTTGTGCTATTTCTATTGTAACTTTGAATACTGTGTTTGTGGAGCATGGTTTTCTTTTTGTTTCTAATAATTTCATGCCGGGGTTGTGAAAATTGCTTTTGCATTTTTAAAGAATCTAATCTGATTTCAGAGGGTATGCAAAATTTCTGGGATTTTAGGTTTAAGAATTACATAGGATTTACAGATTACAGTTAGAATGGATTCAATTTCATTGATACTTTTTATTGACCATTCCTAAATAACTCGAAATAGTTTAAAAGTTTGTTTGCTGGGAACAGTCTAGCCTTAACACAAGGATCTTATTTTATTATGCAATTGGCATTGGTTGTTTGCCTTTTGGATTTCATATATTCTATTCTAAGCATGAATAAAGGAGGATATTTAACTTTTAGGTACAACTATCATAATAACCAGTTGTATTATATTCTGCAGATTCGAGCTCAACTGGCTGCCTGTGGTTCACCATTAGTGGGTGACTCAATGTACATGCCAGCTGCAATGGCAGAAATGGCTAATCCTGGACTTAACCCATTTGACAAATACAAAGAACAATATGCTAGTAAGGATGATGAATCAATAGCCATTGCTGAGTGGGTTGTACAGCATGGAAAGGAACCAAATGTTGCTATTGGTCTTCAGGCCTGTCAAATTTCTTGGGATGATGGCAAGCACATTTATAAGGCTGGATCTCCTTGGTGGAGATGCTGAATTACTTAGAATAGGTATTGGAGGATTGGGATGAATTACCAAGCGAGAGACCAAGCGAGAGTATTTTCCTACAGCTGAAGTGGTAGGTCCATCAATTGTGTGGCTCTTAAGTTCAAAAGATCTTGAATTACCATTGCTGCTGAGTTCTTTCATCTCCAAAGTGATTCTTTTTCCCTGTATCCTTGACAAATAAAAGGAATATGACGTGCAGGCACAAAATCTCAAATCTTGAGGCAGGATTTAATTCAGAGGACAAGAAATTGAGTGGCTCATGAAATTTTTTGAAAAGCAACGCCACCTGAGTAAAACTCTTCTACCCACCTAAGTTTTCACTTTTCCTGTATGGCAGCATACTTAGCAAGAAGGAGCTATTTCTCTCCGTGGCAGCATAATATTTGTAAGATCAACAACTATTTATGTCATATCTTGTTCTGGCTCAATATATCTCATTAATTTCTGTTCCATTCTTTGTTTTCTTTTCTGAGTTTTAGAATGCTTCCATTTTTCTGTTTGTATAATGTGTCAAGGTTCTGTAACGGGTCGACTCGATATTAAGCTGTGAGCGCCATGAAAAGGATTTTTGCTGGCTTTGCCTATATTTCAAAATAAGGAGCTGCATGATTTAGGAAATGCTTTTCATATTATATTTTTATTGTTATTTACCAGACTGTTCAGTTACACAGAGAACTTCCCAAACTGGACTCCAACACCACCCCTCCCACTCAGTCTCTTGTCTCTCTCTCTCTCTCTCTCTCTCCTTTTTAACTTTGGATGATACCCCACACTGTATAATATGGCAAGGTCGGCTAGGAAGTGAACTCTGTTTTTATGGGGAATTTGTCCTGTTTCTCACATCCTGAATTTGGATGTCTTATATTTGGCAATGAATTCTTTGAACCAAGTTGCTGATAATTTCGGAGTTCTCTTCAACGTGGAGTAGTCAACATGGTGAAGTCCAAATCTGAGTGTATAACCTCGTGTCCACTCAAAATTATCTAGCAACGACCATACAAAATACCCTCTTACATCTGCTCCTTTCCTGATATGAGCAAATTACAGAAACAAGCCAAATCATTTGCTGGTTCTCCAAGTTGCAGGAAAATGGCCATTACAATAACTATTAATAGAAGCTTGGTAATTCTCTTCTTAACTCACCTCATTGCAGCTGGCAAGGCCTCCAAATAGCCAGCCATATACTCCACTGTTTTCACATCATGAAGAAATTCATTGATACTGAACATCGGATTGTTCAGTTCCGCATATCCTATATGATCCATTGCTCTTGCATGAGAAATATACTGACAAGTCCATTTAAATGACAACTTTCTGTTCTTACCATTTTCTGTAATTATCATTGGACTATTGTTGTCTCTCTCTTTGAGATAGGTAACTATCTCCTCCATTCCTTGTGGGTAGATATGTTGCCATTCCAATTCAGTCTGCACTCATCAAAAAGCTTAAGCAATTTCTGCAAAAAGCAATATTAAACTGTAATGATGGTGATAACTAGAATTCGTACAGATTTGCCAGTAGGAACTCCATTTTTCTGTTGACTTTGTCGGCAGAAACCTTCTGTCTTTGAGCTCCGTGGTCCATTTTAACACTCAGAAACGATACAGTCTTGGACGTAGTAACTAGTATAATGGTTGACGCCAATGAAATCCAGTCCCTTCTTCAGTTTTTCTGTGTCACTGCTCAAAAAGTCTGGTAAAGTAGACCCCAGAATTTTTATCATGTCTTCAGGATATTTTCCAAATATGATTGGGTCCAAGAACCTGAAACATTTATAAGGTTATAAAAATGTTCAAATTTATTTAAGTAATTTAATCAGGGTATAAGAATTGACCACCAGTTCATGAAAAATGCTTGAGCTCTTTCAGCAGCTAACTTGTCTGCCGTGGAATTGCTAATAGGTTCAAACCAAGCACAGTGCATGACGATCCCAATGCTGCCTCCTTGCTCTTTCTGTATATTTACTAATATCTAATGTAGTAAGTTTATAATCCCTTTGATATGTGCTACCTTTTCGTTCTTTTCTGTTAAAGAAGAAACTTCATTTCCAACAAATATAAACATGCTCATAGTCATTTGTCGATACCTGGTATTTGGTTCTGTAAATATCTACTGCAGTTGTATGTGACAGGATTATATTATGTGCTACTACAAAAGGCTCCTTCTCTGAATTCCCTCTTGTACAATTTCCGAAAGGTCTTGAGCAGCGAGATGGTGGGTATTCACCTGAACGGTAGCCTAATATGGCTTGATAATTTGGCTCATTGAAGGTGAGCCAAATTATCCAAAATACTTAACTCTGTCTCCAAATTACTTAAAACAGATGTCTGCAAAATATCCAAAATCCTCCCTGATAGAGAAAACAGAAAAAGGAAACCGGTAACTTATATAGTTCTCATTATTCTTGGATAATAGTCATAGACTACATTGAAAGTAGTTGCCTACTGGGATTCTGGACTTAGAAAACCCCCATATCTCTCTCCAATTCTTGAGGTATATCAAAGTGAGTTAATGTTACAAATGGTTGGATCCCTAAAAAAGGCATAGCTGATTTGAAATATAAGAAATAAAAAGCATATTTTCTTCTTTTTTATTTTACAGTACGCAGATAATAAGTTCAGAAAGACTTGAACCTTTAAGCAAAAGTGCGATGATGAGCTTGTTATAGTAGCTGATACCAGCCAGATTGACATCCCCAAATCTTCCTTCTGTTTTCAAGCAGCAAGATGTCTTGCATAATCTCTATGTTCTGGTTATAGAATTTTCCTTGAGGAAAATGTTACTGAAATTCATAAATCTTACTGGGTAGAATTCGTGCCCAAGAAACTGAAAGCCGATAGCTGTTGATTCCTAGGAAGTCCATTATTTCAATATCTTCCTGTTGATATCATGTAAATAATAACACATTGAATTAGGATTACATATTACATGAAACTTGGTTATCAACATTGGAAATGAAGAGAAATTCAAAGATAGCTGTGCAGTATCTGTATCATCACAGTTCAAACCAGAACACTAAATTATTCCAACACAAGAAACATGCATATCTGAACTAGAAATCAACAATGGAAGATGTGGGTTCAATTAATGTTCAACTTGTGACAAACCAGTGATGAACCTATGAAGCATTGGTAGCCTTTATTAAGGAATATTAACTTATCCTAACATCCATTGCTATTATTTAACTAGAGCACACAGAAAAGATATATTTGTATTCTAAAATAGCATTATTATTCTATAGAACCCACCTTTTAAAGTTCAGACCAAGAAAAAACGAACCCCACCCACTAGTGCTTGCTGTGTCAAAAAGAGTTCTACTTGTCATAATAATCTACTCTAAGCAGTCTATTTCACTTATCTGTTGCTTCCTTTTTTTTTTTTTTCCACTGCTAAATCAGTACATGAATGCCTGTGAAGGTGTGGCTCCTTCATCATTGCCTGAGAGCTTTTTCTGGAAATAGTCCTGAAAAAATGTGGATTGAAGGCCAAGGCTAAATTTTTACTATTTCTTCAGTAACTTTTAGTCATTTATTGTAATGATTAATTACTATATATGGTTTGAACTGTGTGAAGTAACCCAATAACTGTTTTAAAAAGTTGTCAATAATTGAGCTTTCTCATAATATTTTTTGACAAGCAAAATACATCAGTACAAATTATAATAGTTGGGAAGTGGGGAAGGATGCACTGCCCCAGCAATGCAAAAGCTACCAATGGGAGAATCACCCCCATTTGACAGTGGGGCTTCCTCTCATGCCTAAGGCAAAAAGTTAAAGATCATCATGATTAATTAGTGTTATTATGGGCTCAAGACAGAGTAAATTATTGACTAATAATTGAAAGGTCCAAATTTGTTGTGCCCCACAAAAAAGTGATACCGAGTACCAGATACAGATGATACTGATCCACTGCAACATCTCCATTGCTTCCATCAATTATTTTGCCTGCAACAGAAATATAGAAGACAAGGTCAAATTCTGCCTTTTCGACGTTAATGATACCTGTAGAAATCTAAAGCATAATGTCTAGAATAGCAGTTTTGTAATTTGAATAGTTTGCAAAAAGTAGTAAGGTTCTCTGGGTATTGCCGGTTCCACTAAGTCATTATTATGTTAATTCGCACCATTAAAGATCAACAAGAGAGAGTTCTTCTCACCTGGTTTGTGGGTATAAACATCCCAGTTGTTCAAACCTTTACCATCACTCAAGTAAGCACCTTCAAACTGAAAAAAGAAAAAGAAAAAAAATTGGTATCCATGTCTACCATAACATTGACAAAATTTTACTGCAGTTGGTAATTACATATATAGACATTGACAAAATTTTACTGCAGTTGGTAATTACATATATAGTCATCACAAACTGTGTGCTCTTGAACTTTTCTTTTTTTCATTTGTTGCCCTTAATTACAAGAGTAACATATGAAAGACATGTAATTTGACATATATTTAAAGAAATGTAAGGAAAAGGAGAAAGCCGTAGAAGAAATGAACCTGATAAGAGGATGAGGCAGTCCCATAGAGGAAGCTGGTGTCAAAATTAGCTCAACTACCCACCTAATTATTGTCAAAATTAGTTCACAAGTAGGTGGCCAAATGAAGAAATTTGGTTTGTCAAAGTTAGCTTAACCACTCACCATTAATTTGTCAAAATTAGGTAAGGTTGATGGCCAAAATTAAGAAAATTTTGATTGGAGTTGTTGGTTATTTGCCTATATAAAGACTAGAGTTTCAAACTTAATCCCATCCCAAATTTGAGAGAGAAAATAGAGAGTTTGAGAGATAAAAATATTTGAGTGTGTTTCTCCTATTTTAAAAGAGAGAAATTAATTTGTTTTCTCCTTATAAAATAGAAAGAGGTTGTGTTATTGTAACTC
>CATKHJ010056382.1:0-22200 GCA_949750685.1 Vernicia montana
TAAACTAAAACTAACTTAATTAATCTCATAAAATATTTTATTACCTCAATTATATCAATTGAAATATCAGTATAAATATAAATAATTATATTTTCTTGTTAAAACAGAATTTTAAAAAATTGACGGAAAGTCGAGTTGTTACAGTTAACTAGATCTTGTGGCTAGGTCATTCAAATACCTCCTAGCAAGGTACAAGTCACTGTGCACAGAGTTCGGTGATCCCCGCACAGAGTTCGGTGATCCCCACACTGAAAGAAGAGAATTTCTACTTTTTGACTTTAGTTAGGGTTCAAATCAAATAGAACATTTCACATAAAGAGAATCAAATAGGGTTCGAAATTACAAAGTTAATTTATCAATTTCAAGGTCACATAATCAAATATGATTCACATATTCAAAATGAAATGGGTATGTGTCGGGAAATTTAATATATACTCATCTTTCTAGTTAAGCTCCAAAATACTGATAATCTTCCTCAATTCTTTTGTCACCAAATTCACCCTCTTGCAATTCCTCATCACTTTCTACAAATTACAAAATTTTTACATAAAAGTTATTTCATATAATTATATTTATTTTTTTATTAACTTAGAAGATTAATTCATATTTGCAATTTTGATGCTAATCTATACTCTAATTGATTCAATTCCAAATCTGGTCACTCCTAACACATTTTCCCTCCATCACTTTCTAAGTTTAATTCTCCAAAAGTTATTTTCTAAATTATCCTAGATTCTGAATCCAAAGTTTCACAGGAGTTCGGTACACTCTTTTGACTATGACTCAAGCTAAAAAACTCCATTTGATATAATTATTTTTTTCAATGAAACTAGACTCATAATGGTACATTTCACTAGTTTTGACCTCAAATTGGTTCTGCTTCTAATGTTATCCAACTTAAAGGTTAATATCAAAAATTCTGTCTATTTAGTTACCCTGTCACAGTTTGGAAATTTCTATATATCTCCCAACATACTTGAATTTTTACTTTGAAATTTTTATATCACCTATAAGACATATCAATTTTCATTTCTTATGTTTTAGCCATCTTTTAATTCCTATCCTAAGATACACGAAACTGACCTCAAAATTTCTAGACTCTTAGGGTAAGTCTGTAGGATGCAGTTTTTTTTTCTTCTTATATCCCCAAAACTAACAAGAAATAGCTTAAACTTCCTTCTAGAGAAATAAATTAAAGATATCAAGATACACTTCTTATGTTTTGACTTTCCTCAAATTCATACGGCAAGTAATTCTATTATCCTTCTCAATTTACAGGACTTTCTAAACCCTAAAGCTATCTCCTTTAGTTTCTTACTTCTTTCATTTACTTCCTTCATTTCTTACTTCTTTCCACCAAAACAACCTTAGTTATGTCTTTTTCCTTTATCAATTCCTCTTTTCTAAACTTCAAAATTCCTTTCTCCACTTCTAATTTAATCAATATAACCACACAACCAACACCAACAATTAATCACACAATCATCATACAACATATATAGATATAGATGGAAATAGCTAATTCAATTCATAACCTTACCTCAAATATTCTATTCTTCTTCTTCTTCTTCTCTATGGTTCTCTCTTCCTTTATCTTTCTCTTCCTCTTCCTTTGTAAGAAAATTTTAGGAAGTGAAAGAATGAGTCTTATCTTCCAATTCACTCCCATTTATATATATTTTTTTCTTTTTGATTTATTTTATTTAATTGTAATTTTGGACAAATAACCACCCTTTGATGCATCATGGTGGCTAGCCCATTGACACCTAATTTTCCATTTTATTTTATTTTTTTTATTTTTTACTTAGTCAAATATAATAATTACCTTTTAAGAGAAAATTACAATTTTGCCCTTTTTTTTTTCCTACAACTTTACTAGACTATCTAATTCTATCCCAATTATTTTTAGTCTTTAATTTAGAAGTCTAATATTATTTTTAGTAAATTCCTTAATACTTTTACTTAAATTAAACTTTCTAAAAAATTATGAAAAATCAAAATTCGTTAGTTACGCGCATAGCTTACCGATTTTGCTTAGGTATTTTCTATACTAAACTCTAATTTCATTTTTGGATTTCATCACTTCTAATATCTTTATATTGTCTTAAATTATCCAAATAAAATATAAAAATTCATTCCGTGGTCAAAATTTGCCAATCCACTCTAAGAGTCTCGATTTCCAAACTCGTACCTCTTTTAGGCCTTTGGTACTTAACTTCCTATCATCCACCTGTTTTTATTCTAAACTATGTTATTACTATTTATTAGTATTTTTAATACCATTTTTAGGGTTCCAATATCCTATTTAATAATATTTCTATGAATTTCTCTTGAATCAATATCAATAAAAACTTGCAGAGTCGAAGTCTGTCAGTTTCATGCTTAGCATATCGATTTCCGAACTCATGCTTAATTTAAGGTTTTTAACTTTTTCCTTCTATTTTCTCCTTCAATTCCTCCATCTAACTTAATTTCAAATTCTCTCCAAGTCTCTGGTGACCTAAGAATGTCTGGGATGTTACAGATTGCGTATCTGAGAAGCTTGGAAGGAGATGTTGGGGCGAATTCTCCTTGTAAGGAAAGCGAACTCATCTATTGGTGAGGTGGAGTACTGCTGGGGCAAGATACTTATTATCTTAGACGATCACTAGGACGAGGAGTGAGGTGACCTGTCCATGAGGCCTTGGGCTCGACTGCTAATGATGGCTTTAGCCTCACAGTCATAGTGAGATGAGACCAGCTATCTGTAACATTAGACCCATCTTAGACTTGGTCGGAACGATCCTTTTTGATGTAGCCATTTTTAATCTGTACCAATGTTATTTTCTTTGGTTTAGGAAAATAAGAGTTGTATATGAAGTTCATTTATTTTATCAACCACAAATTTAGTATAACTATGAATATATTCTTACCATAATATTTTTATATTGAAAACAGTAGATGACATCATTGTCAAACTGGATGACTCTCTAGGGAAAAGAAAAAGGTTGTGATTGGAATAAGCTCCAAATAACTATTAAGCTTTCTGATATATATTTTTTTATAATAAATCTAAATTTAATACTTCATTTTTTTTTAAATATTATATACAATACAAATGTAATTATTAAATACAATTATATCACATATTAAACTAATAATTATATCAAGTACAATAAATGAAATCAACCTAATATTTGCATAAACATATATGAAAGTTGAATTTGTAACCGTCCAAAATCTCAGCTTTAGTTAAAGATTTACATAAATATAATGAACATTAAAACATATAGATTTTTCTCACATATCTAATACTTAAAATATTCTACTATAAAATTCTCAATCTTCTCAAAATTTTTAAAATAAAATTTCAAATGTATATTATAAAAATTGAGAGTATTGATTTCATAGATTATCATACTTCTTAATTTATTCGAGTATAATTTTAAAAGATATTTGATTTATTATTAAAATTTAATTTAATACAAATTTAAATAAATAAACATGATTTTTCGAAGATGTTATGAAAATTAAGAACATTTTTTATTTAATATATTATGATGTGAATATAATTTAATAAAATAATTCAAGATTAGTCTGCTATATTGAAATTTATGTATTTTTTTAATATTTAAATATTATCGTTAATGTTAGTAAATAAATCCGAACAAGGCGAGTTTCAAAAATAAAAAGAGTAATGTACGATTTAGTCCCTGAAATTTGTCTAAATTAATGACTTAGTCCCTACAGTTTGAGAAATGTGCTCTATAATCCCTGAGGTTTACTTGCGTTACAATATTTAGTCCTTCTGTCAAAATTTTCTATAAATTTCCGTTAGTCAATCATAAAAATAATATTTTAATATAAAATATAATATTTTTATACCAATAATACATCCTCAGCAAAGATAAGTAAGTGAGCCCTAATTAGTTTTGACTCACTTTTTTTCCCTCCATTTTTTCCCTCGCTCTCGTTTCTCTCTCTCTCTTTCTTACCCCTTTTTCTGTGTAAAGTTTAAGGAGTTTGTATGTATAAACCCAGTTAAATAATTGTAGTTATTCATCTTTATCTTATGATTTCAATTGTGAATTTTTAGTTTTGTATTTAGAATTTTGGATCTTTCATTTTGGATTTGTAGATGACATAAATTGGGGGAAAAGAACTTACATAATAGTGGTTGATTTTTGCAGGTGCAAAGGATGTCATGCTCTAGTGGTATTGACAGTGGGTGGGAAGGGAGGTACCTCAACGCATATTGCAAGTGCGGGAAATGGGCTGGCATCCGAATATCTGAGTCTGATGATAACAAAAACAAGCTATATTACTATTGTCAACAAAATGTGTGCGGTTCATTTCTGGGGTGGTGCAAGCCAGCTCATACCTTTAGATCGACTTCCATCAAGGAAACAATTGACTTAAAACCATATTACAGAGCTCGACTAGCAGACATTAATGGTTTAAGAGATGAGGTGTTGTGTCTGCAAATTGAGAATTGCAAGGTGTATGAGAAAATTGAAGGACTGGATACTACCTTTGGTTTTCTGAAGATGTTGATTGCCCTGTGTCTGATTTGTACTTTGTTTCTTATCATCTTAGTGGTTATGTTAATAGGAAAGACGGCATGAATGGGAATGGTGTTCGCCTCAAAATATACTACCAAAAAGCGACCCGCAAGTATACAGGACAATTGTAGTATATAGGAAGTACCCAAAGTCGTATTCTCTCAAGGAATTACAAATGAATTTTAATTGTTTCGGATCAAAGTGAATTTAAATGTAAAAATATTTTTTGTTTGATTTTTGAAAGGAAATAATTTTAAAACGGAAAATTAAATAATGCAAATACAGATTTTTAATGCGATAGATGAAAAATGTTTAGGGTCCGTAATCTGTTTATCAATCATTTATATTTATGAATAAACCCAATTGATTATATTTAAAAGAATCAATTTTTAATAATTCTAAAAATAAAAATCAGTCTATTAGCAATCGCATTTATAGAAATCAATTTATCAAATTATATACTAAAAATTAAATCTTAATCTTAAAACTTATATTTCTAATTCATTTTAAGACCTTAAAAGAATGAAATCCGAAAATAAACTTCAACTCTCGTTCCTTCGTTCATAATCTAAGTTAAACAAATGGTAGCTAAGCATTTGTATATAATCAATTAATCAATTCAATTAAGAAAAGATAAATATAATCAAAAAGAATTTTATTCAATATTCATATCATAATAGTTTCAAACAAATCCCTAAACAAAGATAAATTTAATTCATAGGAAAATAAAGAACAATCTCTATATCATTAATATCAAAATAATACATTGAATTAATATTATCAATCCAATAATTAAAAGAAAAAAATAATAGGGAAATAAACTTACAATTCAATTTAGTGTTCAAATTCAATCTCTTGATATTTGCACAATAAAATACCCAATGAACCAAATACAATCTTTATTCAAGGAATAACTGATGAAAATAAAAATCTAAATGAAAAGTATTTAAATTTTAAAGTGAAATGGAATAGGAGAAAAACTCTGCGAAAAAAACTCTCTCCTCCTGCGAAAACTCCTGTGAAAAAAAACTTATCCTCCTCTTTCTATGCTTCTCACCTCTCCTATATATATATATATATAGATACAAATAATATATATTAAATTATTATTATATATTTTTTTACTATTTTTGTTTAGCTGCCCGCGCAATTTAAAGCAGGAATTGATGCATCAATTCCTGGCTCCATATGTTTCCAAAAAACTTTTTCTCTTTTTTTTTTAATCATATAAAATAGTGTGCTCCACTATTATAATAATATTTTTTTTCTTTTAAAAAAGTAAAACACGTTTTTTAAGCTTTTTGTTTTTTTATTTTATTTTATAAAGAAGTGGGTCCCACTTCATTTTTATTATAATTCTATACTTATGGGCTGCTCATTCATTCCATGGTCCACTTTTGCTCCAAATTCTTCCATTTCTTTATTTTATTCATTAAACTGAACAAGACTAATAAATATATTAAAATACCATAATTAAATAATAAATTAATATTAAAAATATAACTTAAACATAATAAAATTACAACAAAACAACTACCCTACACTTAGAAGTTTGCTTGTCCTCAAGCAAAACTAAAAGAAAATACAAAACTTAAACTAATCCACTTTCGTAGGAAATCACGATTGCATTTAGCATATGCAACAAGCCTTTAAACCCCTAGGTGATCCAATAGAGGATGAGTTACAGTTTCGTGAGGGCTTCCAGTGATGATACCTACAAACACCAGTAAAAATCTAAACTTTCAGCTGTTTATCTCATAGAACAATAAGTGATCACAGTTTTGAAGTCAAACAAGCATTAAATCAAATCCATATTTATTCAAAAGCTAATTCATCCTACAACAATCATACTCAAGTGTGTGTGTGAAATGACCAATATCAACGGTAAATATGAAGTGCCTATTTCAAACAAGTAAAATTCTCATAATCCTTACAATAACAACCATCCGACTTCTAATAAGGACTTAAGTATCATAAGCTCCTCCTTTGGCACGAATCTCTACTACGCTGAAGGCACCACCTGAGATCAAAAGGTCTTTAATATCGGTTGTAATGAGGCAGAGGGGTTAGTGATGTGGCTAAAGAATGAAAGGAATAGGATATCACAAAGGTTCCAAAGACTTCATAAAGTTAGAGACATCATAGTATTTTACAAGAAACACTTCTCAAAACATATAAAAGCATAGAAAATATAGGCCAATTATCTTTGTGTTGGGCCTTTACTTCAATCTAAACAACCTCACAACATCCAAACTTTGATCGTGAGATTCAAGAGACTTTTCTTTATCAAACCTTACATTGAATATATATATATATATATATATATATATATATATATATATATATATATAGATATAGATATAGATATAGATATATATAAGAGACAAGTATGGGGGAGAAATAAAATTAAAAAAAAATGTGTATATATATATATATATATACAACTTTTTTTTTTGTTTTTATTTTATTTCTCCCCCATACTTGTCTCTTATTTCTATCCCACATCTTTAAGAAATGTCTCTTGCTAAAAAAAAAATGTCTCTTTAGCTCTAATTCATCTTTAGAACAAGGGTAAAGATATAAACATGTTTGAGCTAAGTGAGAGATGTGGTTACCAAAGAAAATAGCTAATCAATGTAGGCTCAAATTGGCTCACTAAATGGATGTTCTCTTAGAACATCAATCGAGGAACTGGCTGATTTAGATTTGTGATAAAAATCCTAGTGCCTTAATCATTTCACAAGTGATACCTGATCAGTCGTTTGCCTCGAATCACCTCAGGAAGAGTTCTAATATTTAATTCCTTCATGTCGAAATCAAAATGATCATTACAGTGAGGGTATAAGAACATACATGTTCTAGCATGCTTGTCTTTGTACCTAATAACATGGTGTGAACCCTCAAATTTGCACCCCCAGACGACCGGTTTTCAATTACGAACTCGTAGCATCAAACCGAGCCCAATTCGGATCAGAAATGGGCTAAAATCGAACAAAATAGTACAAAATTGGGTTGATTCGGATAAAGCCAAACCAAATCAGACTGTGTCAGGTTAAAACCGCTTGGTTGGCACCACTTGTTTTTAATTACGAACCCATAGAATCAAATCGGGCCCAATTCGGATCAAAAATGAGCTAAAACGAACCAAAACGGTGTAAATCGGGTCAAATTGACTGGTCTGGACCGAACTAGATTGGGCCAAGGCGGTGGCCATCTGGGCGATACGCCAAGTGTGCCGCTCAGCGTGCAGCACGCCAAGCGTGCCTCCAGGCAGCCGATGCGCCAAGCGTGTCGCGCGTGCTGCCGCCAGCGCCGCCTAAGCCCCCTCAGCCTCCTCTATAAATACCCATATTCTCTTCCTTCAAAATCAGACTGAAAATTGGGAAAAAATGTAAAAAATGCTTCTTTTGTTACAGAAATTTTGTCCAAAATCGTTTTTTTATATCCAAATCCTTTTAACTACCAAAATAATTTCAATTTAAAATTATTATTATTTATTTTGAGTTCCTAACCCGAAGTGGAGCTCAGACCCGGAGCCAGGCTCCCCCGTCCGCAAAAAAGCCAAGAAAAACAAATGTATAATTCATTTCTCTTGCAATTTTTAAATTCTAAATTCAGATCCAAAATTTATCCTATTGTCACGCTTTTATTTGGATCTAAATCTAAAAAAATCTAAATTTTATTAATTTAAAATCTAAATTAAATTAATAAACTAAATAAACCTCTTTTGAGTAAAACCCCTCCTTCGCAAAAAGGGAGAACTGCGTAGGGTTTGATTCACATTCAAAGGGATACGCAGGCATGCCAATTTTTAAAGTATCAACTCCAAAATATTTTAAATAACATTTTTCCCTTTTTATTTATTTATTTATTGTTTTATATTTCTTTTATTAAATTAATTGAGGAATATGTGATTTTCCTAGTACCTATAAGGGATAGAAAAAATATCCTCTTATCATATTTTATTTTTTGTTTATTCATTAATAAACTGTCATCCATATAACTTTAACATTATCTTATAAATGTTTCATTCATCTTTTCTTATCCATGTTCATGCATACATCAAGTTATTTTGTTCATTTAGCCAAGCTTAAGAAATTAAATTGTTTATTACCAAAACCTGATCCCTGAGCCCACTTTGGTCACTCGTGGATTAGTGTTTTTCCATTGGGATAAAATAAATAATTTGGGTCATTTCATTTGAGTTTTCCTTTAATTTTTTCAATTAAAAATAAATAAAATTAAAGTGGCAACTCCCTGTCACATAAAGCGAAAATACAAATTCCAATTTTTCAGAACTCACAGTAGGTTCCAGATTGCGTGGAGTTTCTCCTAAAAGAGCATTTCGAATCCTTTAGCGGATCGGACCGATGCTCGGGCGAGACCTTACAGTTGGCGACTCCGCTGGGGAAATAATAAAATCTTTTTTTAAAATAAAAGATAAAAGAGGATTACTTTTGTAAAAATAAAGTTTTGGCTTTAGTTCAAAATAACTTTCCATGCATCACTATATGTGGACTCCTTGTCCAAAACCCTAGTTTCCTAGGAAAACAATGAATAAAAAGTAACATCGAGTGGGTAACCCTCATTGGATCTATTTGCCGATAGTGAAATCATCCAGCCTGCAATGTATCCTTCAAATCCTTTTTAAAGGTGTAACGAGTATGTACGTACCGCTGGACCCACGTGAGGCTTCTTGACTCACATGTGGTTAGGTATGTAGCTACTCTAGTGTGATGGGTACCCTATCTAAACCACCAAGCCTTTTCATGTAATGAACTTAGAACCTAACCTTAGGTTGTATGTTCCATAAAAGCAAAAACCTTCCACAACTGCATCTTCATCATGCATCTATATTGCACAACATGCATTCATTATAAGTGGAACCTTAAACCGAAGAAGGGTCAAACACTTTCTCTTTGACCCAATCACCTTCGCCCCACAAATCTTAAAACCCAATACCTTTGGCCCATCATCCCCAAAGCCCAATAATTTTTGGCCTAACATACAACCCTAAGCCCAAAGCCTTGGCCCATCTTACCTAAGGAAATCCTCAAAGCCCAATACCATTGGCCTATAAGCCCAATACCATTGGCCAAATTCCAAAAGCCCAATACCTTTGCCCCATCATCCCTAAAGCCCAATACTTTTGGCCCATCATACTCAAAACCCAAATAACAGTTGGCCCACAATACCATAAGGGATCATTTTCCCTCAGAATCTGTATACTATTACTCGCATATCACCTCTTCACCAATCACTTACTGGGTTTTCTTTTGGTTTTGCTTAAAGGTACCAATGGCTAATCCAACTGACATGGCTACTCTAACCACATTCATGACCAATCTCCTTCAAAAGTAAGAGAAGAAATTTCAAACAATTCTGAATGCTCAACAAGCCCGATTTGAAAAGCAGAAGCAATCCATCATTGGAGAAGTACATGCCATGGTTAATCAAGCTAGCCTCAACCAGACTAAACCAAACACAGCTTTGGACCAGACCACCTTTAATCTGAACCAGGCTAATCCAACCTAAAATAAAACAACCGTTGACCTTACAGACAAGGGAAAGGCTGTTGTTAGTACCCCTCAATCCAGTGAGGTTCCAGACATCATTACCCAACCTACTACTTCATCTCCTGCGAATCCTTCTCAAAGGAATGAAGAAACTTTCTCTCACCCTGACTTGAGAATATACATGGGGAAATTTCAAGTGATGGAGAAAACCATCAAAACCTTAAAGCTCAACAATGACCTGATTGTTATGGACAGTTTAGCCTTGTTCCCTGATGCCAAACTTCCATTGAAATTCAAGATGCCTGAACTTGAGAAATTTGATGGAACTACTTGCCCTAAGACCCATCTGATGATATATGTGGGGGCAATGCAACCTTTAGGACTCGACAATGAGCTTCTTGCATAACTGTTCCAGCAATCATTAACCGGTACTTCCCTGAGATGGTTCCTTTCACTGGACAAAAGCCAGAAAAAGACCTGGGATGTGAAGCCTTTATCAAGCAATATCATTACAACAGTGAAGTGGATGTCACTAGGCGTGATTTGGAAACCACCAAACAGCTTCCAAATGAGTCCTTCTCCACATTCCTTACAAGGTGGAGGGCTAAAGCTGCTCAAATGGTAAACAGACCAACAGAACAAAAACAAGTGGACATCCTTATCAAGAACCTACTCCCAACTTACCAAACCCATCTGGTAACCCAATACCTGCCTACCTTTAAAGCTTTAGTGACAACTGCATCCAAGGTTGAAGATTTCATACAAAGCATATCATTTCAACTTGAATTCTCCACCACCAATATGAATAGTGATGAAGAATCTGAACTCCATGACCTTTAAGGCTAAGATCGACATGCCTCAATCTCATCTTCCTTTTCAAACTTAAAAGCCATGATTCCATGCATCTTTACCGAAGTGGAAGACAGACCCCACCTCACCTCACCTCACCTCTGCCCAAGTAGTATGTTATGGAGGAGTTCAAGCTCAGCTAATCTGACCTGTCTGAGATTGAGTCCAAGTCCAAATTCAAAATTGAGTCCAAGTCCATATTCAGAGTCCGAGTCCAAGTCCAAATAGAGTCGAAGTCCATGTTCAAAATCCAAATTCAAGTCTGAGTCTAAGTCATTGTACTATATTCTCCTTTTGCAATAAAACATCAATATTATTCATGTACTTCTCTACTTTCATCCTTCTTATCAATAGTTGCATCTCTGGGGTAAAAAAATCAATCAATCAATAAATTTTGGCAAGCATAAGCATTTCACCATGAATTCCACCATGATTTGGAAACAATTAAGACTTAAGAGATTCTTGTACCTACATCAGTAGTCTCTTCACCAGATCCTAACCAAAGGATAATCAATAAAGAACACCAAATGGTGATCTCTTCAGTAAAAGCAGTCAAAGCTAAAGGCAATCCAATGAAGTTACCCATTGCACTTTTTGGGTAATCAAACATCGAACCTCAATATTCCAAAAGGACTCGATGTCCTCATAAAGTTTCTCTCTGGACCAAGAATTCAATACAATAGTCTACACAAAGATCAAAGCTCTAAGATGAAGGATAACAAAAGCCCAAATCATGGTGGAATAATCTTTAAATACCAAAATTCATTGATTAGTTCGCTAAGTTGAAAACTCGAAAGGGAAACTTAGGCAAAAATCAGAGAAAGCTCGCTAAGTTGAAAACCCAAAAGGGCAACTTAGGCAAAAATTCGAGCAAGTTCACTAAGTTAAAAATCCAAAAGGACAATTTAGGCAAAAATCAAAGAAAGCTTGCTAAGTTGAAAACCTGAAAGGGAAACTTAGACAAAAATTAGAGCAAGTTCACTAAGTTAAAAACTCGAAAGGGCAACTTAGGCAAAAGTCAGGAAAAGCTCGCTAAGTTGAAAACCCGAAAGGGCGACTTAGGCAAAAATCAGAGCAAGCTCGTCGAGTTGAAAAACCCGAAAGGGCAGCTCGGGAAAAAATTAGAGCTAAAGAAAAATCATTATGATCAAATCATTATGTTCTTTATGCTTTTATCCCGCAATAAAGGCACATCATCTTAAAGTCATCATTTTTCAGTTGATCCCTCATTAGGGCATGCCTTCCAGATCATCTTCTGTCAAAATCCATCACGAGCATATTCTTCATGTCATATGTCATGTCACCTTTATCAATCAATAAGGGCATATCATTCCTATCATCTGTCACATCTCTTAGCTTAAGCAGCTAAGTAGCCCTTATCATTCATTGGGGGCATATCCAAATCAAAATGCTTGTCACAAAAAGCTAAATTGCTCTTACCATCCAAGAGTATGCCTTTTGAGGCATATCCAAATCAAAACACTTGTCACAAAAAGCTAAATTACTCTTACCATCCATCCAATAGCACGTCTTCTGAGTCATCATCCAAATCAATCCAGAGTTTTTCCAAGAGTCCTGCCACTCTAAGAGTCTATTCAATCTCAGACAATAAGATAATCCGTGCTTATCTTCTCCATAAATCATGCTACAAAAACAAAATCATACAACCTCCCCAACACTGATCAAAAAGGCAAAGCTTATCAAGCTTACCAAAAACCCAAGTCTCCTTCGTAAAATATCATTTTCCAAGGGCTAAGCCCACTAAAAACCCAAGTCTCCCTGGTAAAATATCATCTTCCAAGGGCTAAGCCCACTAAAAACCCAAGTCTCTTTGGTAAAATAAAATCTTCCAAGGGCCAAGCCCACCAAAAACTCAATTCTTCTTGGTAAAATATCATCTTACAAGGGTAAAACCCACTAGAATCCAAAATCTCTCAGGACTTATAAATCTTTTTAAACCTAAGTTTCCTTGGCACAATATCATCTTACAAGGGCCAAGCCCGTCAGCAAAACCAAAAATCTCAAGTCTCTCAGGACTCATAATCCCTGAAACTCATTTTCCTTGCCAAAACCAAAAGTCAAGCTATAACTTCTAAAGAACTATCATCCTCGAGCTGATTCAAAAGGGCCCAAACCAGTCCCTCCAAGCCCAAGCAGCATTGGCAAATCAGACAGTCATTCCAAAGCCCAAAGCCACCTTAGCACATTAGATAGTTCTTCCAAGCCCAAGTCACCTTGGCAAGTCATACTATCTTTCCAAAAGCCCAAAAACCTCTTTGGCAAAAACATTTCTAAAATCCAAGTCATTTGAATAAGCAAAATCAAGAATGCAAGTCAACTGGTCAAAAACACCTCCAAAAGTCATGTCCAGAGGCAGACTCTTAACAGATGGGTCACACAAAGTCAACCCACAAAATCTCTCCCAAAGGCAAAACCCGACCTAGCCTTCCAAGCCAGGCCACACCTAACTGAGCCTTCCAAGCATGATCTTCACTTTCCAGGCAAAACCCTGACTGAGCCTTCTAAACATTATCACTTCAAAAATAGGCCAAACCTGACCCAGCCTTCCAAGACAGGCCAAACCTGACTAAGCCCTCCAAGGCAAAACCCTGACTAAGCCTTCCAAGATAGGCCAAACCTGACTAAGCCCTCCAAGGCAAAACTTGACCAAGCCTTCCAAGATAACCTTTCCAGGCAATACCTGACTAAGCCTTCTCAAGCATGACCTCCTCCAAAGGCTAAAATCTAACCTTTCCTTGACTTTCTCCTATGACATAACATCTTAACCAATGTCCTTTATCATGGGGGCACCCTCCTTTACAATGATCTGTACTTTTATACCAAATTGATTGTTCAAAGGTTCAAGGTATCCAATTTATCATTTTTGCATAGTCATATGCATTTCATCATAGGTTGCTAATCAGAGCTCCTGCAACAAGACATGAATATCATCCTACCAGAAAGGACCATCACTTCTTCCTATTAGAAAGGAATATCATCCTATCAGAAAGGATAATTACATTGTCCTACTAGAAAGGACCAATCCATCCAAATCATCCTATCAAACAGGATCATTTTCAAATCTTCAGAATTGTCTACCAGATAGATCAATTCTGACGAAACCTAGACTCAGACCGGGACCACTTCCCAAACATACGGGGGGCATTTCTTTTGCCCAAACCAATCAATCAAAATTGTCAAGACATACTAGCATCAATCAATCTCAACTTCAAAATCATACCCATCCTAAGACAGCCTTAAGATTCATACCTTAAATCTGAATAAGGTTTCTCTTTCAGAATCAGACTTATCCTAAGATAGTCTTATGATCTTCTTCCCAACCTGACCGGGATTATAACTCTTATTTTCCCAAACAGATCAGGATTATATCTTTTTCCCAGAACAGACCGAGAATATATCTCTTATTTTTCCCACACAGACAGGGAATATAGATTTTCCTAAATATGTCTAAACACCGACCTAGACATCACTTTGATTCTTATTCCCTAAGTTCACTATCATCAGAATTGCCTTTTGAACAAAGTCAATTTTAATGAGGGAGAAGTTGTGAACCCTTAAATTTTCACCCCTAGACGACCGATTTTCAAGTACGAATCAATAGAATCAAACTGGGCCCAAATCATATCAGAAACAGGCTAAAACGGAACAACACAGTACAAAATCGGGTTGATTCGGATAAACTAAACCAAACCAGACTGTGTCAGGTTAAAACCACTTTATTGGTACCACCGATTTTCAATTACAAATCCATAGTATAGCCTAAGATGAACCAAGAAGGGGGGTTGAATTGGTGGGCAATTAAAAATTTAATTGAAAAAGAGTAGAAGAATAGAAAGACACAAAGATTTATAGTGGTTCGGATTATAACCAATCCTATGTCCACTCCCCAATCAACAATTGAGTATTCTACTATCTATGGAGTTTTAACAAGTTCACTCCCAACTTAGTATTTAAAGCTCACACCAAACTTTTACAAGTGTTTTCAAGGCTCACACTAAAAACCTCTCAAGTGTTTTCACTAAGGCTAACACTCAACCCAACAAGAGTTTTACAAAGGATCACTCCCCAACCTAACAAGTGTTTAATGGCTAACACTCAACTCTTTTGAGCAATGAATGCTCTTACAACAAACACACAAGGTGTTTAAAGAAAATTGAAAGCTTTGAGAATTAAATTGGCAAGAGTTTGGTTGTTGAATGATTAATTGATTGTCCTCAACTCTTTTTGATAGGGTATTTATAGTGTTCATCCACCAAAAAGAGCTGTTACAAAGATCATTAACGAAATCTGCCTACAATAGTAACAAATCCAGCATTAAATGTTGGTCAGCTTATTTTCGCGGTCGCACTTCAATATTGCGTTTGCTATTTAAGAATCGTGATCGCTATTCCTTTTTTGCGGTCGTGATCTTCATATTTGCCCAATGGATAGTGACACGTGGCATCATTCCGTTTGCTGTTGAAGTTACCATTGCAGTTTATTCTCAGCGTATGAATGTCGCGTTCGCGACAAGCTTATTGCGATCGCGATATGCATATCGCGCTCTATTTTTCGGTCTCGATTCCCATCCCAAACCTTACTGCCTAAATTATGAATTTTGAGTTTTAGCTATTTCAAGGTCGCTAAATATAAGTCGTGATCGCAATGTCCATATTGCGGGCGCAATGGCCTTGTTACGGGTGTGATTTACGAGGCATTCACAATACTTAGAAATTTTTCTGAGCTCTTCAATACCAACCTCTTTCTAGTTGTTTTATCTGTCAAAAACAAGCTCAATTGAAATATTAGAACTATTCAATTTGATTGTCAAGATCAAAATAGAGATTGACTAAATTGAAAACTCAATTTAGGTCAACACATAGAATTAAATTGGGCCCAATTCGGATTAGAAAGGTGCCAAAATGGACCAAAACAATGTAAATTGGGTCAAACCAATTGGTCCGGAACAAACCAGACCGGGCCAAGGCGGTGACCGCCTGGGCAGCACCGCGCGGCACGCTAGGTAGCCGGCACACCAGGCTTGCCGCCGCCCAGCCCTCCCCAGCCTCCTCTATAAATACCCAACTTCCTCCTTCAAAAAATCAGACTGGAAATTGGAGAAAAATGCAAAAAACACTTATTTTGCTACCGAAATTCTATCAAAAATCACTTTTTTATATCCAAATCCTTTCAACTACCAAAATAATTTCAATTTAAAATTTTTATTATTTATTTTGAGTTCCTAATCCGAAGTGGAGCTCATATCCGGAGCCAGGCTCGCCCCATCCACGACAAAATCCAAGAAAAGCAAAGGTATAATTCATTTCTCTTGCAATTATTAAATTCTAAAATCAGATTTAGAATTTATCCTGTTGTCACGCTTTTATTTGGATCTAAATCTGAAAAGATCTAAATTTTATTAATTTAAAATCTGAATTAAATTAATAAATCAAATTAAACCTCTTTTGAGTAAAACCCCTCCTTTGCAATAATGGAGAACTGCGTGGGGTTTAATTTTCATTCAAAGGGATACGCAAGCATGCCCATCTTTAAGGCATCAACTCCAAAATATTTTAAATAATATTTTTTCCTTTTTATTTATTTATTTTACTGCTTTATATCTTCTCTATTAAATTAATTGAGGAATATGTGATTTTCCTAGTACCCATAAGGGTTAGAGAAAATATCCTCTTATCATATTTTATTTTCTGTTTATTCATTTATAAACTATCATTCATTATTTTTGTATCATTTACTACTGTTCATTCATCATTTTTATTCCTATTCATGCAAACATAAAGTTATTTTATACCTAAGCCAAGCTAAAAAGAAATTAAAATGTTTATTACCAAAACCTGATCCCCGAGCCCACTTTGGTCACTCGTGGATTAGTGCTTTTCCATTGGAATAAAATAAATTATTTGGAGTCATTTCATTTGGGTTTTCCTTTAATTTTCCTAATTAAAAATAAATAAAATTAAAGTGGTGACTCCCTGTCACATAAAGCGAAAATGCGAATTCCAATTTTCAAGAACTCATAGCGGGTTCTAGATTGCGTGGAGTTTCTCTCAAAGAGCATTTTGATTCCTTTAGCGGATCGGACCGGTGCTCGGGTGAGACCTCACACTATGACGACATTCGGCAGCAATGCACGAGATGGATCCCATAGTTATTATTAGCATAGACCAACTGGTTAGGTGTTATCTTCTCTACCTTATCGGCACCACCATCTTTACAGATAATTGAAACTCTAATGATCTAAGCATCCTTCTCGCTCTTTGGGACATTGATCAAATTTGTTCTTATGCTTGGGGGTTTGCTGGTCTAGCCTGCCTCTACTATAGCATATACCTTTTTGCAGGCCGAAATGAGAAGCTAGGCAGACACTGGCGCCTGATAGAGGTATGACTTTCTGTCACTACACCTTTGTCATCTTCTTTTGTACTTGTACTGATCTTCTTCTTTGTCTTTCTAACTCAGATGTAGGCATACAATTATAGGCTACTACTGAGCCCAACAATGGATGGTCTTGGAGAGGATGAGGATCCATTTCCTCAATCCAAGAAGTGGGGCCGCAACCGCTATAATAGCTCACACACTCACAATCTGAAGCGGCACCAATATCGACTCAACCATCTTACTCCTAACCAGGTTGACAAAAAAAAGTCATTAGTTTAATAACAAGCTTTGAGTTAAGAATACTTACCTCATTTTCTTGTAAGTGAACATCCTCCCTTGGGGGTCTTTGGAGAATTGTCCGACTTATGTAGTCGGGGCAATTAGCTTGACTTAGAGGAGGCAGTTGCTCCGTTATGCAACCCACTGGCCCTGGAACTTAGGTGAGTATGTCTATCATTGGGCGCGAGGCCTAGAACATAGACAAGTGCCTTGCTCACCTCCCGCTATGGCATTCGCTTTTCTGCTCGAGGGTGAGGACTTTGTTGTCGCACTCACCGGGTGGCCAATAGTGGACTTCGTAGAGCCAATTGCATATGATTCTTATAGGCACTTCATTAGCCAATATCTACTTCCTGGGGTTCCTCCACCTAAACTTTTGTCCCTAAGGATGTTGCTGTGGCACTTGACACTAGACATGTTAGCTTTTCTTATTTCGCTCATCTTTTGGCCATTTCTACCTTCCTTATCTTGCTATTCCATTCTTCTTTACAGGGATTGAGACCCAAACAATCTCATGCTGGTGAGGGATCTTCTTCCTCTACTGCTATTGCTGATGAGCCTTTTGTGCCTTTTGCAGGCATGGTGATAGGCCATCTCTTTCCCCCTTTGGACCCCACCCATCATTATGTGGGCGACGATAGTGTCTTAAGGAGTGGGGTCCTAGATTTGAGCACCTCCACCACTGTGACTTATGAGCCTCCAGATACCACCCATGTAAGGATATTTCTTATCCTTGTGCTTTTCCTTGTCTTTGATCCATATGCCTGACTTATCTTATTATACAAGTGCATTGGTCTGTCGCTGAGGACTACCATCTAATGTATTATGCTACTAGAAGATAGATCTCACTTCTCACTCAGTGTAAATAGACCAAGTTGGTTAGTTCATACAAGCATTTCACATATACATTCAAATATACATGAAATCAATAATTTACTCCACATAATTTCAAATATTTACACACATATAGAATGTTGATGTCATGATTTTTGTATGCAGGTGTAATACCTTAGGTCAACCTAAGTTATGGAACTCAATGACACTACTAGAATAATGGGAATTTAGATACTTGTTAAGTTATTAGAAAATATAGAATTAAGAAAGCTATTAGTATAATTAGAAAATTTTAATTTTTAGATTTTCTTGAATAATAGACTTGAATAAAGAGAAAACAAAATTTTCAAATAATAATATCATAGGTTATATGAAATGAAATTGATGGAAATAAAAAGGATGGGAAGTTGGGCTAAACCCAAACATCAAAGGCCGACCATATATGTATATTAGATAGAAAATAAATTTGCTTCCTTATAAGCTAAAGGAAGGTGGGAAGGAAGATGAGTTGGTGGACCCCACATCTTATTTAGTCAAAATTATTACCTCAGCATAAAAAAATTTATTACAACAAATTATTCATCTTTATCTAATCATTAATAATTACTGTAAATTCAAGTTTAAACAAAAATTGATAGCCATTAGATCAATCTATCTCATCTCCACCATCCATTTTAAGTGATAATAATATAAAAACCAAAAATTTAGTCATCTTTTCACACATTTCTCACCTACTCACAACTTGGAAGACAACTTCTCCTCCCTTCCTAAAACCCATTCGGCCACTACTAGAAGACCATTAACAAACCAAGAATTTCCAAGGTAATTACTAAAATCTAGCTTTAAATTTCCTTTCTAGCTTAAACATGAGTTGATGCGGTTGATTGGTTTGAATTTCTTTTCTCTTTCTTCTATTGTTGGTTCGGCTTTGTTGAGGTAAATAGAAAGGAGACTTTGTTTACTTGAATTACATAAGTATGATGATATGAGAGCGTAGGAATTATAGTTAACTAGGTGGAATTTTGAGTGAAGCAACAAAATAGAAAATTGAGAGGAAGACTTCCTATGGTTCGGCCTAGAAAGAATTTTTGGGATGTTGATAGAATTCATGATTTGAATGATGAATTTTAATTCTTGATAGGTTAATTGAATAATCCCAAGGTCAATTTAAAGATTGGTTAAGAATCATGAATTTTTCTATTTCTTATCATTGGTTAAATTAGGGATTTTCCATCTAAAGTAGATTAGCTTCAATTGATAAAGGGAAAGTGCTTAATTTAACTTCAATTGAGTGGATGTGACTTCAATTTAGAGAATTGTTGCAAGAAAATGGGAAACCCCTTCACCTAGGGTTCGACCAAGAAGAGAATTGTAACATGGAATTGATTTTGATGTAATTAGTGATTGAAATATGCTTAAATAGGATTCAATTGAATGTATATGGAACTAATTGAAAATTTGAAGGAAGGAATGTACTTTTGTCCAATGGTAGGTTTAGCCTAACTAGGGAATTTGGAACCAAAGCTATTAAATTTTGATTGACTAAAGAAGTAAACTCATTTAGATGTTAATTAGATGAATTGATGATCAATTTGAGGAATTGAAAACAAATAAATAGTTTTTCCCAAAACTTGAATCTTCAATCTTGATTAGGGTTTCTATATTATTAAATTCATTGAAACTAGTTTAAATGTATGTTAATTATGTACTAGAATTATCAAAATTGAATTGGTAACTTAGTGAAAATCAATTCCCCTATTGATCAAATTTTGGCCAATATAAGGAAATTTCCTAAGTAATAAACATGATAATTAATCTTAAAGATTTATTTGAATTGTTTTCAATGTATATTATATGAATGGAAAATTTGATTGAAAATGAATGGTAATCATGGAAGGGGTTTACCCTAATGGTGTTCGGCCTTAATGGCCATATTATTAGAATAAAGATTGAATTAATATTATTTAATTGACTAGTGTTGCATTTGATTGAATTGATAATGATATGATTGTATTAGTAGTTAACTAGGAATTTAAGTAACATTAAGAGTTAATAAATGTTAGTTAGTAGTCATTACTCCTAATATGAAATGATTTGGTATATGGATTGCTCTACGAATAAAGGAAAAGGCAAGGAGGACCCTCCAGAGCGTAAAAAGCATTCCTTCTGTCTCTGCTAAAGTGTAATTTAGAGTTAAAGAATTAAAGGTGAGTATTTAATAATATAATATTATATGTAACATCTTTTGTCATCGAGACCACTATTGTATTGGAACCCTCATAAATGCTCAACTTATTAACAACTAATTATTTCCTAAACTTGAAATGTTCCATTGACAATTGTACTTTGTTAAGGCCTTCGGCCTATATTAAGAATGAATGTTCTTGCTTATTTGATATTTCATTGACATTACCAAAGTGCATATATTGATTTAATTTGTATACTATGAATTCCATAAGTTATGTAAAGTAGAAATTCCCATTTGATATGGGGTATACATCAGACCTAGTGCACATGGTAAGCTTGCAAATAGGGCAAGCGTATCCGAACCCTAGCTAGGTATTAGAGTATATGCCCTAGAACTATATATATATGTTATGTAAATGTAAAATAACATCTTAATTAATGGCATAAAATATATGTTTCTTTATGAATGAAAATGTTCTATTGCATTAAATATATATTTGTAGTCCATTAGTATTTTGTAAGAGGATTTATTCTCAAGTGTTGGGAATATGGAAGACAAATCTCTCTCAAACAAATACTTTAAATGTTCATGGTCATAGGAACAATGACTGGGTATCATTAATTTCAGAAGACCGTCACCTCTGTTTATATTTTATCATCAGTATGTAATACTTATGATTATCGAGGCAGTGAACATTATGCTGCTGGGCAAATGTTGTCGATATAAACATGTGGATATTCATGTGATGAATGATTGAACAGTGACGTTACATGATGATAGCATGGAGTTTTATTGCTAGTCAATAAATCATCGTCTAGGTCATAATGTACATATAGTCCTTTGACTTGAGGGACACTGTATCTCATTCATTGGTAGTTGGGATTTATTACTGCTTACATACTTATGCTATTCATGTATAGGTATATGGCATGTGATGGTTCTAACTAGTTATGTATGGAGGTAAGTGATCTCCAAGAGAGAGAATTCATTAAATTGAATAAACGAGGAAGAAATCCTATGTTATCTGATTATTCTTAATAAGCAAATCTTTGGCCAAGGTAAATAAGATTCACTAGAAAGGGTTTCTAGTAGGAATCAATTTATCAAGAATTAGAATCGAGATATAGACATATGATCAAAGCATAATTAGGATTTTACAAAACCATGACCCTAGCTAAGATTGAGATTTCATAATGAAGGGATTTTAGTGTACTTTAATTGTTCGCCTCAAAATATACTGTCCAAAAGTGATCCGCAAGTATACAAAGCAATTGTAGTATATAGGAAGCACCTAAGGTCGTATTCTCTCAAGGAATTGCAAATGGATTTTATTTGTTTCAGATCAAAGTGAATTTAAATGTAAAAATATTTTTGTTTGATTTTTGAAAGGAAATAATTTTAAAACAGAAAATTAAATAATGCAAATGCAGATTTTTAATGCAATAGATGAAAAATGTCTAGAGTCCGTAATCCGCTTATCAATCATTTATATTTATGAATAAACCCAATTGATTATGCTTAAAAGAATCAGTTTTTAATAATTCTAAGAATAAAAATCAGTCTATTAGCAATCGCATTCATAGAAATTAATTTA
>CATKHJ010056410.1:0-12846 GCA_949750685.1 Vernicia montana
TTTGGGGAATGTGTGACTTTCCTAGAATCCCATAAGGGCTAGAGGAAGTATCCCCTGATTTGATTTCATTGTAATTTATTATTTGTTTATTACATTTGTTTTGATTTATTTTGTACTTTATATTTGGAATAAATGAATAATCATGCATATCTTAATTATTCATGCATTATACTTATTTCATGAAATTAATTTTAAGTTGTTTAGTATTAAATTTGTCAAACTAATCTTTATCTTTAAAATAAACCAAAAACCTAGTCCCCGAATCCTCTTTGGTAATCGAGGCTAGTGATCTTTTTCCTTTGGGATAAATAATTGGAGTCATTAATGGGTTTTTTCCTTATATTTTCCCAAAATAAAAATAAAGTAAGGTGGCGACTCTAAATCAAATTTTCAAAATCAATCAATCTGAACCCGAGGGTTCCATCGTGAGTTCAAACCCAAATGAGCACTTTGATTCCTTTAGCGGATCGGACCGGTGCTCGGGCGAGGCCTCACACTACCATACATACAGAGTATACATGATGTACCTCTATAGCTTCCCCTAGGGGAGTAGACACTTCTAAGGGAACTTACATGCTCTCTCTATTCTTTCCTATCTTCCTTGAGAAACATGGTGACACAAAAGAATGTGTGGCACCAGAATCGAATAAAACCTGTGCATGAATGCCTTGGATAGGAATAATACCTGTCACGATAGTGTTTGCTGCTCTGGCTTCTTGCTGATTCACTGCAAATACCCTTCCTTTTTCTTTCTCTGTTGCAGTGGGTCTCATACTAGATGATTAGCCTATCTCTCTTCCACGGCCATAAGAACCCCTTACTTTCGGTTTAACCATCTGAACTGAAGGCTGTGAAGCTGTAGGTGTACCATATTATACTTTTCTCTTAGGACAATCCTTAATGTAGTGGCCCATCTGACCACAAGCTAAGCATGTACCTGAGGCAAATTTGCAAGTACCCGCATGCCTCTTCCCACACTCAGAACAAGTGGGATTTGTGAAATCCTGATATGAGATCCTTGGTGCATTGTAGCTCACTGGTGCTGAAGCCACAGAAGTACTACGGGTTTGGCCTCTACCTTGGCCTCCCCCTCTTGGTAGACTATGCACAGAAGAAGAAATTGGAGCTTCAAATATTTGGACTTGCACATTGTTTCCCCCTTGTCTACCTTGACTGCCTTGACCCCTGTTCTTGTTCTTATTTTTCTGCTCTCTTTCTACCCTTGCAGCTCTCTCTGTCTTATGCTTAGCCTCCATCATCTTGGCTTTATCAATCAACTTAGCAATGTAGGGAATTCCACTGAAAGAAAGGCATTATATAGTGGTGTGATCAATCTCATCCTGAATCTCTCGACTTTACTTGCTTCCGTAGGAACTATGTAATGAGCAAACTTGCTAAGTCTATTGAACTCCTTAGCATACTCCGACACAGTCATTCCAGATTTTTGCCTCAACTTTTCAAACTATAGAGCCCTATTATGTCGTTCCCCTTCAGCTAGGAACTGATCTATGAGTTCTTGCATGAACATAGCACATGTGGGAGGATTATCACTGTAAACCCTCTCGTCTACATCTCTCAAATACCATTGCCATGCTTCTTTGTCTAGTTGAAGACCAACCAATTCTATCACCCTTGCATCTGAACAGGGCAATCTACAGACTAGCTTATCCATCTTCTCAAGAAATTCTTGAGGTTCCTCCCTATCTTCTCCAGCAAATTTCAGAGGCTTAAGTCTCTTAAAATCTTGGATGGAAACCCCACCATCATCAAGTACTCTTCTCTCCCCTCTATCCGGTATAGGCACTAGTGGATGAGGAGCCCTAACCTCCCTAGGTGCCCTTGGTACAACTGGTGGAGGCGGAAGAGGTTGTGGAACTTGTTAAGCTTCCCTCAAAGCTTGATTTTTCTCCCTCAATTTCCTTATCTCTTCTCTCAAAAGTTTAATGGCATCCATTGGAGGAGGTGTTACATAATCATCTTCATCATGTTGTACCCTTTGCCTTTTTCTAGGCGATTCTTCATAAATAGATGCAGCATCGGATGCCGCTCTCTTTTCGAGACGAAGTGGTCCCCTACAAAGAGGAAGGTGTCATCTTCTCGGTGGCATCAATACGATAACATATAAACTCATATAATAATTCTTAACACATAAGGATAACGCAGATTCACATATAACGATGACTTCAATTGACAATAAGGAATTTCCTATGCTTCATAGTATTACTTATTCTATACAACCTATACAATCTATTAGAGTCTATTATAGACTTTAGCTTATGCTCTGATACCAACTTTGTCACAACCCGACTTTCGAGCCGCGATGATCTTAGGGTATGGGTAGGCTTAAGGCCACTGAAAACTCGTAGGAACCTTGCCATTCTATCAACTATAACTGGAACATGCTATCCATACATATACAATCTCCCAAGATCTAAACCTGATAATCATGCTATGCCATACTCATCAATATCATTCTTAATTCATATATTCATCAATAGTCATATCTTATATCATTTTACATATACCATATCATTCATAGGTTAATGCCTTAAAGGCCAAAAGAATACTAGTCAATACATGTACCATAAAGCATCTAAATGTTTAATCATCATCTTTACAAATCATAAGTAATAAGAATAAGCTTTTACATTAATCGCTTGAGTTTCCGAGGGTGGAGGAGAATGCCTTGGAAACTTAACCAATAAACTTTAACTCACCTGAAAAATGGAATCACTAATGAGATAAAGCAGTGAGTAATGATTATACTACCATACTTGTGAGGCTTAGTGATTCAAGGTTGGCTCACAAGAAAAAGTTCATGGTTCATACAATAACAATAGTTCATGGTTCTTACAATAATAATAGTTCATGGTTCTTACAATAACAATAGTTCATGGTTCTTACAATAACAATAGTTCATAGGGTTTCATTCATCATGTACATGTCATGTTTAGCAGAAATAACAATAACTTGAATAGATGTTCATATATCTTAACGTTCTCCATGGGAATGAGTATTTGCCATTTAGGCGTTACCGAGAACTGAGACATAAAACATATTCAATCATGAATCATTAGAGGAAGAGGCTCTTCTTAATAGAGCATACCCTCATCTCTGCGCAAGATTGATCAGATCTCACTGCTAGGACACCATAGCCCTTCCTAGCTAGAGCTTGGATACTTTACTCTATCCAACATAATACATTGTGCACAATGCTTGATGTCTTACCCCACATCAGAGTTGGGATTTTCTGCTTGGGTTCTTGGTCATGTATATTTATACAAAAGAGATCATGAATCATGGGTCATAGTCATGCATTGGTTCTTTAGAGGTTCATATCATAGTCATACAATAAGCATGGTTTTGGTTCAATCATGGTTCATGATTACAATGAAGTTGATGTCACAAAAATGATATTTACACAATAATCAATAAACATTTGGTAGTTCATGAAAAATTAGGTAATAATGCCCCATGGTTCAAGACACAATCATAATAGTATAAGTATCACTCACCTTAACAATGCAATATCCAAAATAATCTTGAAATCAATCCCTAGAGCAAACAAATGTGGTAGTCACATCCTCCATCACCATCATCTCTTCTATCTCTAAGAGGAACTACATATACCCAACCATAGAAATAGCAATTAATCATATAATTTATGAACTTGACTCTATTAACCATGTTAGTATATCTTAATCTTACCATAACCTTACATCTAATAGAAGAAATTGAAAGAAAAGAAGAAACCCTAACTTACCTTGACTTAGAATGCTTGAACAAATGAAGAGGAAATGAGTTATTCAACCCTAAATCTCTTTAATCATGTAATAAATGATCTTCCTTAAGTTTAGAATGAGTAGGTTGAGAGTTTCTTGAGAGAATTTGGGTTTATAAGCTTAGAAAAATCGGGTAGAAGTGTTTTAGGGCTTTAATTCCTTTTATGGAGCTCAATTCTCAATTTTGTCCTCGATGGAGGTAGCGGTTGCAATATATAATTACGGTCGCAACGTATCACTGTTCACGTGACTGTTTATGATGATATCGCGGTCACTACTCCTCTGTTGCGGTCGTGATTCTCATAAGCTAATTTGCCAAAATCAGGCAGAAGGGTTCGCAGTGGCTGTTGCCTCCAGGATTGTAGTCGCAATGCTATGTCGCGATCGCGACATCCATATTACGGGCGCGATTCTAGCCCTGTAACTCTATTACATGCACTTCTAATTCCTAAGTTCAATACTCAACTCCAATCAATCTATTCTATCATTACATATGTTATAACACTTGTAGTTCATTTATATAGTTATATAGAAGTTCATACATGCATATTCGGGGTATTATATGAGGAGAAGAAGATGGTGAAAGAGATGAGAGAAAATGAGAAAAGGAGTGTTGGGTGGAAAATGAAAGAGTGAGGAGGAAATTGTGATAAAAAGAAAAAAAAAAGAAAAGAAAAAAAAAGAAGAGAAAAAAAAGAAAAAGAAAAAGAAAAAAGAAAAAAGAAAAAAGAAAGAGCTTTTTACTTTGCAAAAATCTTTTATCCAAAAATTATTTTGAGCAAAATAATTATTTTCTTTTGACCTAAAATTTTGAGCAAAATTTTGAAAAATTCTAAAAAATACCTAAGAGGTGGGATGATAGAACTTTTTTAAAACTTTTGAGGAAAATTTTTGAATTAACAGATTTTATTGCAGTATCGGCTTTCAATTTGTTTTACAAATTTCCTAAGCCCATAAGCAGTGGCAAGTCAATCAAAAAATTCCTAGTGGATAATTAGAAGAACTCAAGCCCACAGGCAGTGGCAGATCAACCAAAAAAAAAAAATCCTTCCCTAATGGAGGACTAAAAAGGAATTCAAGCCCACTAGCAGTGGCGAGTCAAACGAAAATTCTCCAAAGGAAAGCCTAAAAAAATTAAAGCCTGCTGAGCAATAGTGAAACCATAGATTCCAACAGTCAGAAGCCCATAGAGGATGGAAAATCAAAATTCAAATGATCAAGCCTACTTGGTAGTGGCAAATCCCAAAGTGAGTTCACCAATTTTTTATTTTTGTTGTCAGATCAAAATCTAATTTGTTTTGCAGATTTTCAGGCCCACAAGATGTGGCAGATCAGCCAAAATATGCATCCCCAATAAAGAACCAATATTCAAGCCCATAAGCCGTGGCGAGATGACCGAAAAATTTCTAATGGAGAATCAAAATTTTCAAGCCCACTAGTTGTGGCAAATCAACCGACGAACTCCCCAGTTAAGTCAGAAACCTTCAAGCCCACAAGCTGTGGCAAGTGAACGATAATTCCCCATTCGAGATCCAAAGAATTAAAGTCCATTGAGCAATAGCAAAACCACATAATCCAGATGATCAAAGCCCATGAGATGGTGGCAAACCGACTGCAAAGATCCAAATATTTGAAGCCCACACGATAGTGGCAACTACATATTTCATAATTGAAGCCCACGCGACAATGGCGACTAAAGATCACGAAATTCAAGCCCACGCGACAATGGCGACTAAAAATACTGTAAGTTGTGTAAAACTGTAATCGAGCGATTCAGTTTGTGGTGTGTGTGTTTGGGAGGAAAATTAAGCTGCGGTCGAACTCTACTTTGCCTTAATTTACTTCACAAATTAAGCCAAAGTGAAAGCAATATGTGAACACCTAATTTTCATCCCTCAAACCTGATGATGAAGAACAAATTCATTCTCTTGGAGTGATAGTCCACAAGCTCAGTCTTTTGAATTCTAAATATAGTTTTTAGGGTTTTTCAAACCGTTTTGTGCGTTTTTTGTACTTAATTGCCTAAAACTTCACATTTCGGAGGTTAAAATGATTTTAGATAAGTGCATTTCAATCCCAAAGGGTTGGGTTTTTGTTTTTGACCTTCCAGAAGACCTGAAAAGGTCTTGGGAATAGTGTTCGCACCTAAACTATATTAGGGTCATTACTTGCAAGTATGCGAGGTGATCGTAGCTAATAGTGAGTATACCCAAGGTTGTATTCCCCACGAAGGCAATGATTAGGTAAATGATTGAATTGCAACAAATCACAAAAGTGAAAACAAAACCTAAACACCCTGTCACAGTGTTTGTTTTGATTGTTTCGGAAGAAATGAGATTGGAAAGAGAATTTGAGATTGAAAATAAGAATGCTAGAGAATACTTTTGTGGTAATCAAATGAGAAATGGCTTATAGGGTGTTCACTTTCACCTATTTGATGCTTTTGATGCTTAGAATGAATGTTTAGGGAAAATGCAAATGAATGATATAAAATCCAATAAAACCCTAATTAACTTATAGATCAAATGCAGTTATTTAGATGTTTTAGAACCCTAAATCAAAACATTAATATTCATAGGATTTAATACTGATTGGATTCATAAACCATAAGTTTATTGTTCATATTCAAGTGCTAATCTTCTTCCCTTGATCCTTTGATCAACACCTAGATAATACTATGTGGTGGCCAATCACAAGTATATAGTCAATAAGCATAGAACAATGACCAACATCCCTAAGTCATTCATCTAAACATACAAACTCAATCAAATAGGATCCATCTAAAACCCTAGAATAAAAGAAATTAGTTCATAGTAAACAAATATATAACAACTCCAATAATATTAAAAGCAATCATCTTCATGTGATTAATGAAAGACAAAATTACTATTAATGGTTAAAATAATTGAAACAAATCTATCTGATGATGGAATTATGCTTGGTGCAATCTCTTGTCTACCAAAGGCAATACCAATATCAATGAACTAAAAATCTAAACCCTTAAAATATTTGATTACAAAGATGGAATTGAAAATCTTTGGTAAAAGGTGATCTATCTCTCCCAAAAGCTCTCTTTTTTTCTTTTTCTTCTCAACGTATCTGTGAACGCTTATGTTGCGTTCGATATCATTTTCTGTTTTTCAAAAACAAAAATAATATTTTAAAAACCAGAATTTGTTGTTTTTGATTTTCTGCTTTATGTTTTTAAAATATTTTTGGATAAAGATGAAAGAAATAAAAAAATAATAATTTTTTAAAAATATTTTTTAATACTTATTTTTTTGAAATTTGAAAAACAAAATAGAAAATAGAAAACTGCAGTGATACCGAACGCCCCCTAATTTTCAACTCTAGAGCCCGATGATGAGAAACGGTTTGCTTTTACTTGGAGGTTAGTTTACAATTCGGTTTTTTGGATTAAATTGAAAAGATTTTTGGACTTAATTGAAAATAATTTAGAAAATAGTTTGATTTGGAGTTCAATTAGAGTTTTTTGGTTTTAATGGATTGAATCTTAAAAATTTGGAGGTTTAAATTGAATTTTGAAAAATTACACTTTTGTCCTGAAGGGAGGGAAAAATTGTGGTTTGGTCTCTAAAGAGGGAAAAGATTGAAAATTTGCTCCTTGCTGAGTAGTGGGCGCGTGGGCTTGCTGATGGACTAATTTTCGAGAATTTTTCAAAAATTTTTAAATTTTAAAACATTTGAAACCACCCTAATCTCTCAGAATCACTTTTGAGAGGATTGTGAAGGATCAAATTATTTTCAAAATATATTTTTTTATTGAAAAAAAATCTATGAAAAATCACTTGAATTTCAAATTTTGATATAAAAAGCATTTTTTATCCAAATTGGAGAGGCCAATTCTGATCTAGAAAAATAATTTATAAACTCCCAGAAGGGGATTCTAGGCTCTCTCTAATCCTCTGAAACTGAATTTTTCAAAGAATAATAATAAAATAAAAATAAATAAAAAAAAAAAGGAAAACATCAAAGCAAAGAGACCTAAGAACTATTGTGAATAAAGAACAAGCAAGAGCAAGATATGGTATAATCTGTAGACCCGAGGGTTAATCTTCACCTACCAAGGACTTCTATTGGATCAAACCCTTCAATGGATTTGATTTAGCCAAGGGATAGGTAATTTAAAGGAGGGTTTTTAATTTAATTTCAATTATTACTATTATTTGCATATTTATGTATTCATGTTCATATTTATTTGCAATTCAATTTGATTCGATGTTTTTATGTTAATTTAATTTATGTTTTGATTGTTATTATGAGGAATATGAGAGGATTATAACAGGTTTTTTTATCCTTTCCAAATTTCAATTCATGTGTGTTATTTATTTATTTTATCACATTCATTAATTTTGCTAGATTGTTCATAATTTCATTTTTTCTGTTTGTTTTAATTCTGTAATTTTTATTTCATTTGATGATAATAGCTATGTTTATGATGGCATAGAGAGGCTTAAGACCAGTTAATCTTCTCTATCCCAACTTTCAATTGTACATAGAGTTCATTTAATTCTATTAGTTATATTGCATTTTTTCTCAAATTAAATATCTATATATATATATTGTTCATTTGATCTTTTATGATAATGTGTTCCTTTGGCATGAGATGTATTTGTAGATTTTTTAGATTTGTAAGATCAATTGACTCACAGAAATGGAGAGGGATCAAGATCAGGTCTTGGACACCATAGTTTCATGTTCCTGTATGTTCTTCATGTTTTATTTTGATTTGATTTTAAATCTTAATTTGTTGTTTTGGAGTTTTTTTTTTATTTTTTTTTATTTTATGTTATTTAACCTTTAGAGTCATTCCCGAAGTGCCAAATTAGAGAAAACCAAAGGGAAAACAGAGATTAGACAAAAGATCGAAGAAGAGATGGAAACCCAGCAAGGGGCGCACAACCCTGGACAACTCAGATACCCTTCGGTATTTTGATCATAACTTAAACTAAAAATATCGGAATGAGGTGATTCAGGATGCGTTGAAAAGCTAAGAGACAAAGCTAGAAATCTCGTAAAGACATCAAAGCCCAGTTTGGCCATATTCAATATGATTTAGTTTAATTAGATTACTTCATTTTTATTTTGATTATTATTGGGTTTGTAATTAAATATCCTTCATCTTTTGAAGGATCCCCCTTCCCTTAACTCCAATTTAATGCTTTAGACTTATGATTTAAATAATTGGTCACATATATGCAACTTGGTAATTAAAAATTTTATGCATGAAATTGGAATTAAAATGAATCAATCACATATAGTTGCAAGATAAAACTTAGGCAAATAATTGGTTAATAATTCAACTAGTATGTATGTCTAGGTTGCTTTTGTGTGCCTTTAATTCTCAAATATGTTTTGTGCAAGCATGAATATTGATGAACAAAATTGGTAGAAACAAGGCATGTTTAGGACCAAATGGGCTAGGAAGGCATGTGGCATGATAGAAACCCACCAATTGGCTATGGTAAGACAAATTGGTAAATCCAAAGCACTAATACGGCTAAGCATTGTTTGAGGCATGTTGTAATACTAAATAACGCATCACATGTAATGGATTGATCAATGCTATGCAATAAAATGTCATGTTAGTATAGTCCAAATAACTTGATGAAAGCATGCATTAACAAGACCAATCAGTGGAAGCCAGCTTCACAGCTAGGCGACTTGGGTGCCTAATACCTTCCTAGGATCGTATCTAAATCCCTTATTCAGAATCTCTGATACGGGTGATTAGGTAATAAGTTAGGGATCCTAGTCACCATTTTTCTTAGTTTTTAAAAATTAGGTGGCGACTTCTTTCTCTGTCTTGGGCCTTTTCCTTGGCATTTATCTCTCGATGGTCTATTGGAAAGCAGTGCAGAGCCCATCCACCCCGAGCCAAAAATCTGATCGCGACAGTACCGTATTGATTGGGAGTTTTAAAACAGGAAAACCCTAAAAATGAACTAATTAGCATTTGGAAACTCAGCAGGTGCAATACGGGAGTGTTTGGAGGCAATATACGCATATTGATCAGGAGTTTTCCAAATAGCTGGTTTTGCTTGGCAACACGAGCATATTGCTAAGTCATGGAGATGATTGCTTCTCTAAAATTCTTCAACACGGTTTCCCTTGCTAAGCCGTGTTCTTCTCCACGCCCAAGTTTGAACTAATTTATGCTGATTTCTTCACTTTTCCACCTTTTATTCCCAAGATTTCCTATAACTTAAATTAAACATAAAAACAAACAAAACTACTAGAAAATATATTAGAATTAAGCAAAATAAATCAAAATAACTGTCTAAAAACACTACTATTTTGGTCATATCAATTCCCCCACATTTAACCATTTGCTTGTTCCCCCACACTTAATTTCAAAAGATCACAAAAATTATGCAAATAAGAAAGAACAAGATATACAAAGACTTAAATTGAATTTTAATGAAAGCAATACCAAAAATAACTAATCAATCCTAGGTTACAGAATTGCAATTCTCAAATTAAAGAATCAAATATCAAGATGGCAAATAAGTGGTCACTTCCTTACAATTCTCTCAAGTGTTTAAATGAGACTTAAAACCACTCAATTCCAATCATGACTTTGATATTACCATAAGTTTGCACAGAATTAAAATCTCCACTACTTAATCACATTAAACTCATGATTCCAAAGGTCTTAAAAATGGTTATAATGGGGTTAAGATTTAGGTATGAAGTGGGGAATTTAGGCTACTCCTAGAATTTAAGAGCATATTTAATAAGAAACAATTAAATTCCTAACTTAAGAAATGGAAATACCCCAAAAATATTTATATCTTTCATAAATTGATATATGAACATACCTTTCATCGTGCTTGCTTATGTTCTTTTCTCTCTTTTTATTTTCTTAAAAGCACATTTTCTCTTTCCTTTTCTTTTTAGGCACTTACTCAATACAATAAGCAAAACAAAGACATATTATACAAGGTACCCAAAGAATTATATTCCCCAATTTTTCATTGATGTTCCTCCGCCCAAAAATATAAAATATGCTCTTAAATCTAGAAAAGGATAGGAAGAATTCAATTTTTAGGTTTAAGTACAATATTTGTGGGTTAAATAAAAAAAGAATGGTTTAGGCTAAAAAATGGCTCACTAAATGGGAAATATACAGGAGGGGTATTTAAGTAAAAAGGGTTGTACCTAATATACATTTTTCATCTTTAAAAGTCTAATGCTACATTTTATGTAATTTCAAAAAGAATCATATGCAAATTCTAGAAAATCAAAATGTCATGGACACTCAACAAGAAATAAGAGATTATTGATAAATAAATTCAGCAAATAAGACTCAAATAATCTCACATTTAAGCTCAAATTTAACCATCGAGATAAATATATGAGAATTAACAAAATTATAAACTTAAAGATTTAATTATTAAGATAAGCTACACAATATATTCAAGAAAAATCTAAATTATCATGCAATCTTATTTACAAATTTATGTAATCAAAAGAATTAGGTGTGCCAAAATAGCAGGAAAAATTATTAACAGGCTCAAAATTTAGTAAAAAATTAGGCATCTAATTATTTTTAAAAATTAGGCAACTAATTCAAAAATAATTTAATAATTTTGAGAGTTTTCATTGCTCAATAGGATCCTTCTAGATGCTAGATGTTGAAATGTCGAAAGGGATTTAGCTCTGAGGTTTAGTACCATTTGATTCCTCAATTTCCACCTTTTGATTCCCATTATCAATTGAACCCATTGTGTCACTCAAAATTGAGCTCTGCCAATCAGAATTACTGGTCTAATATCAGAATTGAAGTGTTCACAACAAAGAAGAGTACTCCAATATACAATATCTCTATGTTTACTCTAATTTTGAAACCTAAACAGCACAAAAGTAAGAATCTTTCATTTCTTAACTACCAAATTACGAAAGATTGTAAGTTTAAATTCTAATTGAAGTTTACTAAAAAAAATAAATAAATTGCAACACGCAAGTCAGATAAGAAATATACCAATGTTGTATGCTAGGTGAGGTAGAGTGAACTTTACATTTTCGAATAATAAAATCTTTAAAATAATTAATATTATTTACAAATTACTTTTTCAAACTGCATTTAAAATCACATTTAAATAAAAAAAATCAATTTGTAATGGTCAAAACGAGTACCAAGCTGGTAAACAAATGATATAAGGATCTATATTGGAGACTTGAGACCTTTTTCATTAAATATACAAACTCCATTATAATGAGTTAACAACCAATAAGCAATAGCAGGATGCTTTGATTGAAGAAATTTGGACTGTATCCTCTTTCAAGTTCATGGTGGAACCACAAATTCCATAAAATCACCATATCTCAATTACAAGCTCATGTCCACAATTGTTAAGCAACCAATTCTAATTAAAACCCAAACCAAGAAATGTTTCATAACAGTGTAACGAGTAACTGAATGTGGACACATAATACAATGCAATCATTAGAGAAAAACCAAAAGAACGAAACATTGAAACTTCAAATTTAGGTAAGGTCATCCTCCTCCAATTCCTTAGCTTTCAGCTTCTCTTTCACCCTCAACAGAAGGGTTGTCTTCCAGGAGTCCTGTATGGCAGTTAAGGCCATAGAATATCATCAGCAAATTGATAACAAAACTGAATTTTATCAAAGAAGCAAGATATTCAAATTCATTGAAAGGTGCAAATATAGTAAACGTTTAGTAACTTCAACATTGAAACAAGTAAAATATACGTCAAGTCAAATAACATCAATAAATATGTTATCCTTACAAGTAAATATATACGTTATATATCATATGCAAAGTTGAATGCTTGGAAAAAATTAAAGCTTCTTTTCTCTTTTGAATTTTGATTTTGCTCAACAGAGAAGCTAAAAATTTAGCCCACTCCCTAAAGTAGCTTATGTAATTAGGATTAGGGATAGATATCAAGAAATTTACCAATGGAGTCATGCTGTCAAATTCCTTGACAACATCAGTGAACTTTGCAACATCTTCCTCATCAATGGCAGCACCAATATCCTGCCAAGAGAAAAACATGGGATTTTACTTCCAAGC
>CATKHJ010056425.1:0-48027 GCA_949750685.1 Vernicia montana
AATGACATTAACAATTGATTCAATAACATCAACAATCATTAACGATGATAACGAATTCAATAACAACTTGAATGAATTCTATAACAATAACAATAGAGTCATTTGATGATAAAGAACTCAATCAATGACGAGGAATTCAATTGACAACGATGAGTTCAAAAACAATAGCGATAAATCACGGATTCATTCAATAATGAAAATGGATTCGTTCAATGATGAAGAATTTGTTGACGTTTGTGAGGTCTCGTCCGAGCACCGGTCCGATCCGCTAGAGGGGATCGAAATGCTCATTCGAGTTTGGTCTCACGATGGAACCCTCGGATTCGGATTGGTTGATCTTTAAAAATTATTTTTGGGTGTCGCCACCTTAATTTATTTTTTAATTGAGAAAAGTTAAGGGAAAACCCATTTAATGACTCCAATTATTGTCCAATAAAAAAAGTGCACTAGTCTCGATTACCAAAGAGGATTCGGGGACTAGGTTTTCGGTTTATTTTTAATTTGAATGAGTTTGGCAAGTTTAATACACAATGACTTAAAATGAAATTTCATGAACAATTAAATGAATGAACAATTATGAATTAAAATGAAATAAAGCAATAAAGAAAATAAGCATTAAAGTAATTAAATAAAGAAAGCAAATATTAAAGTTACAACATAAACTAAAATAGGGGATACTTTCTCTAGCCCTTATGGGATTCTAGGAAAGCAACACATTCCCCAAAATTAAATAAATCCAAATAGCAAAAAGCAATTAAAGAAGGAATTGAATGAAAGAACAAAATACAATAAAAGAAAGTGAAAGGTGAAGATTCATTTTAATTGGATTTGATGCTTTTTCAGACAAGCATGCCTACGTATCCCTTCAAATGGGAATCAAAATCCACGTAGTTCGCCTTCTTACGAAGGAGGTTGGTTTTAGTCTGAACCTTTTATCATGTTTCAGTTCATTGATTAAAGGTTGGTTGGATTGATTTTAATCAAGCAGATTTGATTACCAAGTTGTTTAATTAGGTCAGTTTTTAATTAACAAATAAAAGTGCATCGATTCAATTGAAACAAGTTAATTAATTCAGATTTTAATCAACATGCCTTTAAAAAACGATTAAAAGAAAAGGATTAAAGAAATGGGGATCATATTATGGGAAAGGGGAAAGCAATGACTAAGCTAGAATAAAAGAACTTAAAAGAAAGGGAAATAAAGAAAATGGAACATGGAAAGGGGAATAAAGTAATAACATCAAAGCAAATAAAAGAAGCTAAGCTAAAAGAAAACTAAAACCAAACAAAACAACAAAAAGAAGCAAAACAAACTTCAAAACAAATAAATAAATAAATGAAAAAGGAATAAAATAAATACCTTTTGATGACTAGGCTTGGAGACGTATGGACGGAGCGGGCGACTGGATCATAATTTCACCTTGACTTGACTTGGCGGAACCGGAGCCTCCTAATGGCAACTCGGACGGCTCTTAGGACTCCCTCGAACTGGCTTGAGAGAACCCACAAACAACCACTCAACAAGAGAAAAGTTTTGAACTAAAAGACAGCTCTTTTCGAACCAAACCTTTAAAAAAAGCTAGCTTTTAACCAATTAGGTTTGATTTTAGCTAGTTTTGTATGTTAAGTTGTGTAGAAATGAGTTGGGGGGGTAGTTTATATAGAAATAGCAGCTAGGGACATTTCTCACGTTTTTCAATGTGAGATAATGAATCAAAACAGCCAAAACCGCACACGACCGTTTTGAAACCGCACACGACAGGGAAGGACCGCACAGAGCAAGGGGGACCGCACATGGCCTATGCGGTTCAGCACAGACCTATGCGAAACCGCACAGGGCATGTGCGGTCCCTGGAGGACCCGGTGCGGTCCTCCAGGTCAGACATGGCCGGTTTGTCTGATTTTTGAACCCTTTCTTGCCCGTTTCAGTTTCCGAGGCTTAATCGCATGTCCGAGGGTTCAGACGGTGTGAAATTCAGGGTTCACAACGGTAACAATAATTTCAAAGATAACAACGTATACAATCAATGACAAAAGATTCATTGACGATGACCATGATTTCCAATAAATAGGCTTTTCGATAATAGAACAATAGACTTTGCAATAGGTCTAACAACAGTTACGATAGGTTCAATAATATTAACTTTGGGTTCAATAACAATAGCTAAAGATTTAATTGATGCCACGGAGTTCAATCAATGACAAAGGATTCAATCAATGATAATAATCAATAACGATAATAATAGATTCAATAATAATAACATCGGATTCGATATCGAAACAATTCGATAACGATAGCAATGAACTTGATAGTAATGACATGGATTTCAATAACAATGACAATAAAGTCAAGTAATGACAAATGATTCAATAATGGTGATATTAGATTCAATAACATCATATTTGATATTGAAACAACTCGATAGTGATGACAATTGAATTTGATAACAATGACATGGATTTCAATAACGATGACAGAGAGTCGATCAATGACAAACAATTCAATAACGGTAGCAATCAATAACGATAACATTTATAGGTCTTGGTTTCTTTAACTATAAGAACTTAACAATTGAGAATATCGACATTCTTAAGCAATAAGGGACATTCAAATGAAATGCACAATGAAAGCATTTCATAACTTACCTCACTTGCCATAATCCATCAATCACATTCGAATCAACTCATTTACATTGTAGTTCATTCAATTCTTGGCTCACCCAAGCCTACACATAAAATTTCCAAATCATACTTTAAACATAATCCATGAAACATTAACCATATCTCTTGATAATCACAAATCTAACCATAGATTCATCATTCTAAAACCTTAATAACAATTATAACTCTTAGCCATTAACAAAATACCCAAATCAATTCTAGGGTTTATCATAAAATCTTTCTATCAACCAATTACTTGTAAAAACATCAATACTAGCTTCTATCTAACTCATAAGAGATGCTACAACACTTTACTAACAAGACCCATAGGGAAATTTGAAAGATTAACAACTTACCTTAAAATGTCTCCCTCAATCTCAACTCTAAATCTTCAAGAATCCATGAAAAAATCCACCTTAGATCTTGTATATCTTTTGATATCTTGAGTTTAAATGACTAATCTTAGCCATAGAAGAATATATATAGAGTTTGGTAGGGTTTGGAGACTGTTAGGGTCGGAGAAAATGAAGAGAAATCAGATTTCTCGCACTTGGGGCTGCTGCTGTCTTTTTATAGACCTCGATGATGAATGAGCGTTCATCATCCTTGAACGAGCGTTCATATCCCTTTCAGAAAGATGAACGAGCGTTCACCATTAATGAACGAACGTTCAAGCTCCTATCCAGAATTGTTACTGTTCACACAAAAAGATTTTGAACGAGCGTTCAAGCCTGATTTAGCCCAAAACTCATCATTTCTTACTTCCAATTCCATAACTAACTTCCAATTTCATTCCAATACATCAAAACAATCCTCAAACTATCTCATAAGGTCGTAAGCCTATTCTATAAGCACCATTATATCACAAACAACGTATTCATGGTTCAATCATCAACAATGGAACTCAAAACAATCAATATAATCTTCTCAAACTTTTATCATTAGCATTTATCAATTCAACATCATACCATCAATAGAACAAATATCAATCATACTCAAGAATCACCAATCTTAGAAGCCAAAGTCCATTTATCTATTAATACTTGCATTCATCAAGCTAAGACCATCTCAAACATAACTTAGTCATCATGAAACACTTGGGAACCATTATCCATAAGAGATTACATATCCATAGCATACTCATCAAACAAGATAAACATCCTTAACCTTGAATACTCATGAAATCATATAATGCTATGCTATAGCCAAGCAATTTAATACATTCCATTCAAACCACATTCTTACATTTACTTCCTTCCATTTTGATATCCACAATACTCATTCCATTCATCCTTAGATCATATCATCTAAGATAATCATTCAACCATACACTTCATGAAATTTAAGCAAACAAACAAATCATGAGATCTAAAAAAAAAAATCAAGCTCAAATTCTCATCCTTATAGCATATCTTACGACATTAGAACCATCAAGAACTTGGGGTATTACAGCTATAATCAAATCAAATTGAGCCGAGCCCGAGCTTTAGCTTGCTTAGGCTCGGTTCGATATTTTTTTTATGAGCTTGAGCTTGGATCAAGTTTGAAAATTATGTTCAAGTTCGGCTCGTTTAAACTCATTAGAAACTTGTTTATAAATTATAATCGAATTCAATTCGAACCCGACTCGTTAATAAATTATAATTGAGTTATGTTCGAGCTCGACTTATTCTGAAATTTGTTTATAGTTTATCAGAATATTCAACTTTTTAAATATTTATTTCTAATAAAATAAATATAACAAAAAATACTTAAAACTAACATAAAAGTAAAAACATCAAATTTTGTAAAAAAATCAAATCATAAAATTGAGTATTACATGTATCGCAAAGATATTAATTAATAAAAAAATATTTTTAAAGATTATAATATTAGATTGTATAATAAGGAAATAATTAGATTATGTTAATTATGAGTATATATATTTTAGTGAAATTGAGTTACTAAAAAGAATATAGGAGTATTAAAATATATTTTTTGAAGTGCCAAAATAATAATAATAATAATAATAATAATAATAATAATAATCGAGCTGTTCACGAATTTATTAATCGATATGTTCGCGAGTCTATTCACGAATTTATAATCGAGCTGTTCATGAGTCTAATCACGTCGAGGTTAACTTTGCTCAAATTCGACTTATTTATTTATCGAGACTTAAAGTAAGGTTTAAACTTGACTCATTTATAAAATGAACCGAACGCGAATGAACTTTTATCGAGTTAAATACGAAGCCACTCGTTAACGATTTGACTAATTTACACCCCTAATTGATCCATTATATTAAATATTACTTATGTTACTACATAGATAGTAAAATACTAATTATACAATATTATAATTTTTTTCCTTTCATATTTTATTTTTCAAACAATAAAAAATAAAGTTATTTTCTTTCCCCCTACTTTTTTTTTTTTTCCCTCTTATCTAAATACAAAGAAGAAAAATAAAATTTATTTTCTCACTTATTTTATTTCCTCCCCAAAAATTTATCCAAACACAGTGTTAATGCCAAACACTATCTCGCTACAATGCGGGACACTCGTAATTGGTTTTGGTTTTCCAGTATTTTTCTCAGCCTAACAGTTGACAAAATAAATACCGACAAAAGTACTAGTAATTCTTCGGGGAAAAAAAAAAAAAAGTACTAGTAATTCTTTATTTTATTTTATTATAAATCAAATTAAATTTTATTAATTCTCTGAGTTCTTCTTTGAACCTATTCTATTCTATTCTTATGATTACACCGCTCACACGTTGGTAAATGGTAGCTAGCAAATAATGGTTTGATCTGCATCTCTCAACCTTGTACAACAATGGAGTTACCATCTTCGCCACCGGAATCCATCCTTCTAGAAGACTTCGGTCAAAAGGTTGACCTTACCCGTCGGATCCGGGAGGTTCTCTTGAACTATCCCGAGGGGCCCACGGTGCTCAAGGAACTCATACAGAATGCCGATGACGCCGGCGCCTCTAAGGTTCGCCTCTGCCTCGACCGCCGGCTTCACAGTTCTGATTCCCTCTTATCCAATTTTTTGTCCCAGTGGCAAGGGCCAGCGCTCTTAGCCTACAACGATGCCATTTTTACTGAGGAGGATTTCGTCAGTATTTCGAGAATCGGCGGCAGTGCCAAGCATGGTCAGGCATGGAAGACTGGCCGGTTCGGTGTCGGTTTCAATTCGGTTTATCACTTGACCGATTTGCCCTCGTTTGTGAGCGGCAAGTACGCGGTGTTATTCGATCCTCAGGGAATTTACCTGCCAAATGTTTCAACAGCAAATCCTGGGAAGAGAATCGATTTCGTTTCCTCTTCAGCGATCACACTTTACAAAGACCAATTCTCTCCATACATTGCATTCGGTTGCGACATGAAAGCTTCCTTCGCGGGAACTCTCTTCCGTTTCCCTCTAAGGAATGCACATCAGGCAGCCACCAGCAAGCTCTCGAGGCAAGCGTATTTAGACGACGACGTTTTATCTTTGTTCGTTCAGCTCTTCGAAGAAGGAGTTCTTTCTCTGCTGTTTCTCAAAAATGTGCTCTCTATTGAAATGTATGTGTGGGAGAAGGGAGAGACTGAACCGAGGAAGCTATATGCGAGCGGTGTTTGTGCAGTAAATAACAATGTTATTTGGCATCGGCAGTTACTTCTGAGGATGTCAAAAAGGACGGAGCAGAAGAGCGTGATGGATGGGTATTGGGTAGACTTCTTGAGTGAGGCATTTGTTGACAGTGAAGTTAAGAGGAGGACTGATCGGTTTTATGTAGTACAAACAATGGCATCTGCAAATAGTAGAATTGTTTCTTTTGCTGCAACTGCTTCTAAAGAATATGATATCCATCTCTTACCTTGGGCTTCTGTTGCTGCATGCATATCAGATGATTTTTCTAATGTAAGTAGGAATATTTTTTCTTCCCCCTCTTTCTTTTTGGTCTGCTAATTCTACTTAGTAGAATCAATATGCATTGGGATTTTCAATAGAAGTTGTTCATATAAGGCATTACATTGCTATTGTTTTCACTAGAAGTGGCCTTTCTTTCTCATTTTTGTCTGTTTTATGGGTTAAAATGATTGATAAAAAAAAAAAAAGGGGATGGCATTAGCATATTGATAATCTTGTTTGATGCTCAAGACCCTAAACCTCAAGGAGAATCATAATTTTAGGGCATTGGAAAGTTGGGAGGGCTAATCATGGTTTGTGGCTGGTTTTATGGCATTAAGTGCCTGGATCTTCTAGAATTATTTGCTTCAAAGTTTGTGGCAGTTAGAGAATGGGGTTTTCAGATTACTAATTGGGTCAGTTTTCACTATTGAATTATTCTTCTTCTTCGAAATAAGTAAAAAAAAAAAAAAAAAAAAAAGAATGGGGCACTTGATGGTAAAGGGATAATAATTTCTAGTGGTACTTGAAGAAATACTTCTGTTGGCCTGAAGGTACCCATTGATGTGGTTAAGCATCATCAAGTTTTTGAATGTTTGGATTGTGGCTTTTAAAGCAATATTTTTGGTGGGGTTTTATAGGACTAAATCTAGCTGCGATTGTATTTATTTTTATGCCATGTTTGATATGTTGATGCAAGAACCAATATTGTTTTAATACCAACATCCCTTAGGTATTACACCTAGATTAGGATTGCATCAAACCTCTTCAAAATCCTTGTCAAAAGCCCTTGCAAATTCTCTAAAACTGTTATGCATCGAACAAATATTACATGCATATATCTAGACTTAAAAAGTGCTCCTAATCATTTGAGGCATTTGGGAAACTATGAACATTTATTGCTAAACTATTTTGGACCAAAAGACCCAGACATAATATGGGCCTGCTTGGGAAAACTAAAATTACTGAAAATTTCTAGAGTATATAATGGCAAAAACTCGTGGTTCATTGACTTCAGGTACCGTAAAAGTGACATTTGATATAGACCATACAAAGTTATTCCAGAGCATGAGAGGGGCCCCAAATTTAATTTAGAGTATTGTCAGATTTTCTTATCTCTAGTTTTGTTTTATCTTTCTGGTTGTCTGCATGACTCAATGAATCACCAAGTCATTCATGAGAAGAAAGCTAATTTGTGTCCATAATTTTTGCTATTCTGATTCCTTGATTTAAACATGGTTGCATTGGTGTGTGTATGCAGATATATTTAATTGCTGGTGCATGATTTATCAAGTTGAAACATCTATATCTTTTCAAATACCAATTTATGTTAATAATGTTACTGTCAACTTTATGAAGTGACTGGCTTTCAGGTATGCTATCCTGATGGCTACTGTTAATTTAGGTTCTTGAATTGATGCTCATGGAAGCTATCTTTTTAACTTTTGCAGATAATTTTATTGGTACATTCCAAATTGATAGTCGTGTTCTTGCATGTCTGTTTATAAAGATTGAGATGCTTTTATGAAATCCACAAGGTGTTGTGTTTAGTTTGAATGCTTCAATACCTTTTCTAGTCCAGTTCCTTACAACATTGCAGTCTCACCTTGTTATAATGTAATTGTGCAGAATGATGATCTGAAATGTGGTCGGGCATTTTGTTTTCTTCCACTACCTGTAAGAACTGGACTTAATGTGCATGTTAATGGATACTTTGAAGTTTCTTCCAATCGTCGTGGAATTTGGTATGGAGGAGACATGGACAGAAGTGGAAAAATTCGCTCTGTCTGGAATAGACTTCTTTTAGAAGATGTTGTTGCTCCTACCTTTAAACATTTGCTGCTTGGCGTGCAAGGGTTGCTTGGATCAACAGATTCATACTACTCTTTATGGCCTACTGGTTCTTTTGAAGAGCCATGGAACATTTTAGTTGAGCATATATACAGAAAAATTGGTGATTCGCCTGTGTTGCATACGGAATTTGAAGGTGGAAAATGGGTGACACCAGTTGAGGCATTCCTTCATGATGAGGAGTTCACCAAAAGCAAGGAGCTTGGTGAAGCTCTGCTGAAGTTAGGAATGCCTATTGTCCATCTGCCTGTTTTCTTGTTTGATATGCTTTTGAAATATGCTTCTGGTTTTGAGCAGAAAGTGGTTACTCCTGATACAGTACGTCATTTTCTTAGGGAATGCAAAATGCCCCTTGTGACGTTGAGCAAATCTCTTAAGCTTGTGCTGTTGGAATATAGTCTTGAGGACTTGGTTGATGCGGATGTTGGTATTCATGCTAGCAATTTGCCACTGCTTCCTTTAGCAAATGGTGATTTTGGAGTATTCTCTGAAGCTTCCAAGGGGATCTCATATTTCATTTGCAATGAGTTAGAATACATGTTGCTTGAACAAATTTATGATAAAATAATTGATCGTAATATTCCTGCGCACATACTAACCAGACTTTCTGCTATGGCAGAGCTGTCTAAAGCGAATCTTACAGTTTTCAACATTACATATTTTCTTAACTTATTTTCTAGATTTGTACCTGCTGAATGGAGATATAAAAGTAAGGTTTTATGGAACCCAGAATCTTGTAGTAATCACCCAACTTCATCATGGTTTAAGCTGTTCTGGCAATATCTTCAAAGTCGGTGCAAAAAATTATCCCTGTTTGGTGATTGGCCCATCTTGCCATCCACATCTGGGCATCTGTACAGACCTTCTAGACAGTCAAAACTGATCAGTGCTGATAAACTTCCTGTTTCAATTCATGATGTCCTTGTTAAGATTGGATGCAAGATACTTAATACTGCTTATGGAGTTGAACATCCAGATTTGCCTCTTTATGTATGTGAAGCTAATTGTGCAGGCGTCTTGGAATCAATTTTTGATGCTGTATCTTCAAATGGTGTAATGCAAACGTTGTTTCATAATTTGACAGCTGAAGAAAGAGTTGAGCTTCGGAGGTTTCTTCTTGATCCAAAATGGTACTTGGGAGATGGCATTGATGGCTCTATCATAAGAAGTTGCAAGAAGTTACCTATTTATAAAGTCTATGGTGGAGAATCTGTTCAGGACTTTCATTTCTCTGACCTAGAAAATCCTCAAAAGTACTTACCGCCATTAAATGTCCCTGAGAATTTTCTGGGTTCTGAGTTTATCATGACCTCCTCAAATAGCGAAGAAGAGATTTTGGTGAGATATTATGGAATTGAGAGAATGGGGAAGGCGCGGTTCTACAGGCAGCAGGTGTTTGATAATGTTGGGGAGTTGCAACCTGAGGTTCGTGACAGTATTATGCTTTCTGTTTTACAAAACTTGCCACAATTGTGCATAGAGGATGCAACTTTCAGGGAGTGTATGAGGAATTTGGAATTTGTGCCTACTATAAGTGGTGCTGTTAAGTGTCCTGCAGTCCTATATGATCCACGTAATGAAGAGTTATGTGCTTTATTACAAGAGTCTGATAGCTTCCCTTCTGGTGTTTTCCAAGAACCTGACACTCTGGACATGCTGCACAGTTTGGGCCTCAGAACATTTGTTTCTCCTGAGACAGTCATAGAAGGTGCTAGACAAGTTGAGCGATTAATGCATGAGGATCAACAAAAAGCACATTGCAGAGCTAAAGTGCTTCTTTCCTACTTAGAAGTTAATGCCATGAAGTGGTTACCCAACCGATTAAATGTTGACCCAGGAACTCTTAACAGAATCTTTTCACGAGCTACAACTGCATTTAGACCTCGCAACTTGAAGTCTGACCTTGAAAAGTTTTGGAATGATCTGCTGATGATTTGCTGGTGCCCTGTAATGGTTTCTGCTCCATTTCAGACTCTGCCATGGCCTGCTGTGTCATCAATGATTGCTCCACCTAAGCTTGTTAGATTACAATCGGACATGTGGCTTGTTTCAGCTAGCATGAGAATACTGGATGGTGAATGCTCTTCCACTGCATTATCATATAACCTTGGCTGGTTATCTCCACCAGGAGGAAGTGCACTTGCTGCTCAATTACTTGAGCTTGGGAAAAACAATGAGATTGTGAACGATCAGGTGCTTCGGCAGGAATTAGCCTTGGCAATGCCAAGGATATACTCAATGATGATGAGCTTGATTGGTTCTGAAGAAATGGACATTGTGAAGGCTGTTCTTGAAGGGTCTCGTTGGATTTGGGTGGGAGATGGATTTGCTACCATAGATGAGGTTGTTCTTGATGGTCCTCTTCATTTGGCTCCTTATATTCGTGTTGTACCCATTGATTTAGCTGTTTTCAAAGACTTATTTTTGGAGCTTGGTATTCGAGAATATTGTAAGCCCATTGATTATGCTAATATTTTGGTTAGAATGGCTGTGAGGAAAGGTTCCTGTCCTCTAGATGTACAAGAAATCAGAGCAGCCATACTGATTGTTCAGCATCTGGCTGAAATTCAGTTTCATGAACAAGAAGTCAAGATATATTTACCAGATGTTTCAGGAAGACTATTCCCTGCCAGTGATTTAGTCTATAATGATGCTCCCTGGTTGCTTGGCTCAGATGATACTGATAGCTCATTTGGTGCATCTTCTGTGGCCTTAAATGCAAGAAGAACAGTTCAGAAATTTGTTCATGGGAATATCTCTAATGAAGTTGCGGAGAAGCTTGGTGTCTGCTCACTTCGTAGGACCTTACTTGCTGAGAGTGCTGATTCAATGAATTTTGGTTTGTCTGGGGCTGCTGAAGCCTTTGGACAGCATGAAGCCTTGACAACAAGACTTAAACATATACTTGAGATGTATGCAGACGGTCCTGGGATTCTTTTTGAACTGGTTCAAAATGCTGAGGATGCTGGGGCTTCAGAAGTGATATTTCTTTTGGATAAAACTCAATATGGGACTTCTTCTGTTCTTTCTCCTGAAATGGCAGATTGGCAGGGTCCTGCATTGTATTGTTTCAATGACTCAGTTTTCAGTCCTCAAGATCTTTATGCAATCTCACGCATTGGTCAAGAAAGCAAACTGGAAAAGCCTTTTGCAATTGGAAGATTTGGGCTTGGATTTAATTGTGTTTATCATTTTACAGACATACCCACATTTGTTTCTGGGGAAAACATTGTTATGTTTGATCCTCATGCCTGTAATTTGCCTGGGATCTCTCCTTCCCACCCTGGCTTAAGAATTAAGTTTGTGGGAAGAAAGATTTTGGAACAATTTCCTGATCAGTTCTCTCCATTCTTACACTTTGGCTGTGATTTGCAGCATCCATTTCCTGGTACCCTCTTTCGTTTTCCTCTTAGAAGCTCTACTATTGCCCTTCGTAGCCAGATAAAGAAGGAAGGATACGCACCTGAAGATGTCATGTCACTCCTTGCATCCTTTTCTGGGGTTGTTTCTGATGCTTTGCTTTTTCTCCGCAATGTGAAAAGTATCTCTATTTTTGTGAAGGAAGGGAATGGTCATGACATGCAACTCCTGCATCGTGTGCACAGAAATTGCATTATTGAGCCAGAAATGGAGTCCAGTGCATTGAATGATGTGTTCAGTCTTATCAATGGAGGTCAATATAATGGACTGGGTAAAGATCAGTTGCTGAAAAAGCTGAGCAAATCCATAGATAGGGATTTACCATATAAATGTAAAAGGATTGTAGTGACTGAGCAAAAACCATCTGGTGTCTTGTCACACTGTTGGATAACCAGTGAGTGTTTAGGCAGTGGGCAAGCTAAGAGCAACTCTGCATTTGCTAATGACAAATCTCATAAATCAATTCCATGGGCTTGTGTTGCAGCATTTATACACACTGTCAAGAGGGATGGAGAATTGAGTGATATCTTGAGCAAAGAGGGTTCCGGTACTTCTGAGATATTTCAATTTTCTGCATCTTCCATTCAACAAAGGAAGAACTTTGATGGCCGTGCCTTCTGCTTTTTACCACTGCCAATCAGTACTGGACTTCCAGCTCATATTAATTCATATTTTGAACTGTCATCCAATAGGAGAGACATCTGGTTTGGTAATGACATGGCAGGAGGTGGAAAAAAACGGTCAGACTGGAACATGTATATTCTTGAAGCTGTTGTTTCCCCTGCTTATGGTCATTTGCTTGAGAAAATTGCACTGGAGATTGGTCCATGTGATTTGTTCTTTTCATATTGGCCAACAGCTACTGGTTTGGAGCCCTGGTCATCAATGGTGCGAAAACTATACATTTTTATTGTTGAATCTGGTCTTCGTGTATTATATACAAAAGCTAGAGAGGGCCGGTGGATTGCTGCCAAACAAGCACTTTTTCCTGATTTTAACTTTCATAAGGGAAATGAGCTCATAGAAGCATTATCAGATGCTGGTCTACCTCTTATTGCTGTTTCCAAGCCACTTGTAGAGAGATTTATGGAGGCCTGTCCGTCACTGAACTTTCTAACACCACAGTTATTAAGAACACTGTTGATTCGGCGGAAACGTGGATTTAAGTGTAGGAGTTCAATGATCCTGATACTTGAATATTGTTTACTTGATTTAAAAGTTCCCATTCAACCTGAGAGTTTGTGTGGTTTAGCATTGTTACCTCTTGCTAATGGTTCATTTGCAACATTTGAGAAAAATGGGGCTGGTGAAAGAATTTATATTGCACGGGGGGATGAATATGGTCTCCTCAAGGATTCAATTCCACATCAGCTCGTGGACAATGGAATTCCAGAAGTTGTTTATGGAAAGCTATGCAACATAGCTGAGAGTGAGAAATCCAATATTTCTTTTTTGTCTTGTGTTTTACTTGAGAAGCTCTTGGTGAAATTACTTCCGGTTGACTGGCAACTTGCCAAAAGGGTAACTTGGGCTCCTGGTAATCATGGCCAACCAAGTTTAGAATGGATGAGATCTCTGTGGAGCTATCTAAAGTTATGTTGTGATGATCTCTCAATATTTTCTAACTGGCCAATATTACCTGTCGGAGACACTTATCTTTTGCAGTTGGTTCCTAATTCTAATGTGATTGCAGATGATGGGTGGAGTGAAAACATGTCTTCTTTGTTGCTGAAAGTAGGATGCTTATTCTTGAGGAGTGATTTACAAATAGAACATCCAGGGCTGGAAAAATTTGTTCAGTCTCCAACAGCATCAGGCATATTAAATGGATTTCTGGCAGTTGCTGGTAAGCCAGAGAACATTGAGGGGCTTTTCACTGATGCATCAGAGGGGGAGCTGCATGAACTGCGGAGTTTTGTTCTGCAGTCTAAGTGGTTCTTTGAAGAGCAGATGGATGACCTATGTATTGATGTCATCAAACACCTTCCTGTGTTTGAGTCATACAGAAGTAGAAAACTAGTTAGTCTAAGTAAACCTACAAAATGGCTTAAACCAAATGGTGTTCGGGAGGATCTCTTGGATGATGATTTTGTACGCACTGAATCAGAGAGAGAGAGAATTATTCTTAGAAGGTACTTAGAGATTAGAGAGCCGTCAACAGTTGAATTTTATAAAGTTTACGTACTTAACCGCATGTCAGAATTCCTTTCACGGAGGGAAGCTCTTGTAGCCATCATAAATGATGTGAAGCTTTTGATTGACAATGACATTTCCATAAAATCTGCACTTTGCGCGACACCTTTTGTGTTGGCTGCCAATGGAACTTGGCAACAACCATCTAGGTACTGATTTATATACTTGTCTTTTCCATTTTTGATCTGTTTGGATGTGTAGTTACCAGTGGATGTTTTTAGTATCCTAAGTTGGTTCTTGTACACTAGTCTGTTCATGGCACAGCACCATTTCTGTATTTATTTCACTTTAATGCGTCGTAGTCTGGTTGAAGGAAAAAAAAAAAAACATTTTTAGTACAGTATCACTCTTCCTGTGTATGTCAATTGGCTTGCTCTGAGTAGTTTCCACTATAAATATCACATCTTTCTCTACCTTGGTTCTCTCTTATTGATTTCAAAATTCAACATTACATGAAAAATGTTATTTGAAGTGTTGGGCTGCTCCTTGTTGCTACACATGATGTGGCGTAGGCTGCTAGGGCGTTACACCTTTACATCTTGATAGACGGTAAATGTGTAAAACTATTATATATTTCTTTTTATTCCCCCATATTGCAGTATTGTTTCTTTCCTATTGTTAGTACTGTTCTATACTTGATCAGTTGAGGTACTCGTTAATTTCATGTTTCATCTAAAGCAAACTGTGAGATTAAGTCTTAAGTTATGAGTTGCTTTCATATAAAAAAGAAATTTTTTAGTTCTTTTTTTCTTTAATTTTTTCTGGATCTTCTTAAATACAAATATTTGCATTAGGAATTTGATTTAACTATAAGATGTTCTACTTAAATTATCATAATGTTGAAATACTAAAATGTAATATGATTTATGTCTTTTCTTTATTACACCATTTCCTGATATTTGGAATTGATTTGGTATGTCTGGAGCAGTTGGAGGCATTTGGGTATGTCTAGATAGAAAGAGATTGTATGTACAAACTTCACTTTTGCAGTTATTATACAACAATTATTTTCTTGGCTTCTTTACAAGTGTATTCTTCTGGGGATTTTTAACCGGGTGTTTCTAGTTGATAATCAAAGGATTGGAGTGTGTAGCTTTTCTAGCATTTTTCTTTTCTTGTTTTTTTTTTTTTTTTTTTTTTTTTTTTTTTTTTTTTTTTTTAAATTGTTTATTTTTATATGGCTGTAGGATTTCTTCTCATGCAGAGTGTGTTACTCGTTGATCATCCTTATGAAATTTTCTTCTTCTATAGATAAGAAAAAAGTTGCATTCTGGCACATAAGTGAAATTGAAGGATGTTTGTGTGTTGTGAAAGGTAGAAGTGGTTATGACTTAAGTGAACTAACACATAAAACAACCATATATTCCATTGTTATAATGATTATTCAAATAATTGATCTATCCTTGAAACATATGGTTTCCACTATATCCAGGTGCACCTAAAGTTTACTTGATTATGGTGTTGATTTTATGGTATTCACTATAATGTTGCTGGTTAAGACGGAGGCCTTGATATTGGAGCACAATGGAATGCCTCTTAACCTTTAATCAAACTTTGGATATATGATTTCCATTGTTATATTTTCACTTTGTTGTTTCTGTCATTTGTTTTGTAATGGTTATTGTCTTACTTCCTTGTCAGTTATATTGTGGCATGCAACTACTTCCATTGTTTCTATGATGGGGGTTGTTCTTTGCATAATAGAACTTGTATAACCAGTGATCTTGCTTTTCTCTTGCTGCTTGCAAATTTTTTAATATCATTGTTTCCTTGCTATGATGTTTTCTGCAGGCTTTATGATCCCCGCATTCCTGAGCTACAAAAGGTGCTCCATCGTGGGTTTTTTCCTTCTAATGAATTCTCAGATCCTGAAACTTTGGAGACTTTAGTCAGCCTTGGGCTTAAAAGAACACTGGGTCTTACTGGTTTTCTTGATTGTGCTAGATCAGTATCGATGTTGCATGATTCTGGTAACTCAGAAGTGGTGAGCTATGGGAGGAGGTTAGTTACCTGTTTAAATGCTCTTGCGCTTAAGCTCTCAGTAGAGGAGAAAGAGGGGTGCAATCAGTTGCAGAGTACCTTGGTTTGTCAGAATAATTGCATTGCAAATGATGATGCTGTGTATCTCAACTCTCTTGAGAGAGAGAAGAATTACTTCAAAGATGCTATGGATATCGACTATCTCTTGACTGACTTGGTTGATGATAAGCCAGAAGAAGAATTTTGGTCTGAAATGAAGGCTATTGATTGGTGTCCTATTTGTGTCGATCCACCCCTACAAGGACTGCCATGGTTAAAATCTAATAAGAAGGTGGCATCTCCAAATATTGTGAGACCTATATCACAGATGTGGACAGTTTCCTCTGCAATTCATATACTAGATGGTGAATGTGACTCAAATTACCTACAAAAGAGACTTGGTTGGTTAGATCGTCCAAATGTAGATGTTTTGTCGATGCAATTGATTGAACTATCCAAGTCCTACAATCAGCTAAAGCTAAATTCTTCCCTGAGACTGGATTTCGATGATGCATTGCAAAAGGGGATTCCAACACTTTACTCTAGATTGCAAGAATATATTGGTGCTGATGATTTTGTAGCACTGAAATCGGCTTTGGATGGTGTTTCCTGGGTTTGGATTGGTGATGATTTTGTATCCCCAAATGAACTTGCATTTGATTCACCGGTAAAATTTACCCCTTATTTATATGTTGTCCCATCTGAGTTATCGGAATTTAGAGAGTTGCTCTTGGAATTAGGCGTGAAACTTAATTTTGATATTTGGGATTACTTCCATGTTCTGCAACGCTTACAAAATAATGTGAAGGGGTGCCCCCTATCCACTGATCAGTTAAGTTTTGTACATTGTGTCCTTGAAGCTATTGTAGACTGTTGCTCAGAGTCAGACAACCCAATGTTCAAGGCTTCTAATACATCATTGTTAATGCCAAATTCTTCTGGAGTTCTGATGCATTCTGGGGATCTTGTTTACAATGATGCTCCATGGATGGAAAACAATGTACTGGTTGGGAAAGATTTTGTGCATCCAAGTATCAGCAATGATTTGGCAAATAGATTAGGGGTCAAATCACTCCGCTGCCTCTCTTTGGTAGATGAAGATATGACTAAAGATTTGCCATGCATGGATTTTGCCAAGATAAGTGAACTTTTGGCATTGTATGGGAACAATGATTTTTTGTTGTTTGACCTTCTTGAGTTAGCTGATTGCTGCAAAGCTAAAAGGTTGCACCTAATCTTTGACAAGAGGGAGCATCCTCGTCAGTCTTTGTTGCAGCACAATTTGGGTAAACAATTTTGAATTGCTAATTTTTAGTGTTTTAAATGGCTTTCATGAGACCGGAATAATTCTTTAGGATTTTAGAAATTGTTACTTTCTTATTGTCACCTCAGCTGTGAGAGATTAATGCACTTGACAGTAGATGCTTCTTCTGCTTTTTGTATCCATATCACTTGCATAGGTCTGATTGAAAAGGAAACATCAATCCAAAATGAATCTTATATCTAAGATTACTTTAGGATTGTTTTAAAATTTTATCTAGCTTTCTTCTTCTGAATTTGAGCATTGTTCTGATATTGGTTTCAAAATTGTAATCCATTCAGGTGAATTCCAAGGGCCTGCTCTAGTTGCCATTTTGGAAGGTGGTAGCTTGAATAGAGAGGAAGTTAGCAGCCTTCAGCTTCTCCCTCCATGGAGACTTCGTGGCAATACTCTTAATTATGGTTTGGGACTTCTTAGCTGTTACTTTGTATGTGATCTCTTGTCAATTATTTCTGGTGGCCACTTTTATATGTTTGATCCTTGTGGTCTGGCACTTGGTGTTCCTTCAAGTCATACTCCTGCAGCCAAAATGTTTTCTCTGATAGGTACCTTACTCATACACTATGGTTCTTATGTGTTTTGCTACTCTGTTCATTCGTATTGCTCTTTCAAATGTTTTTATTATTTTTTTAACCTTTTCTTTTGTTTCTATACTAATATTTTGCTCTTTCTGGCAATTTTGTTTCTTAAATTGATTAAAGTGAAATCCAATGTGTTTGGCACTTATTGAAAAAATCATAACTGTCTGCTTGAAATTATTACGGCTCCCCTTTCATTAAAGGGACGACCTTTCTAGGATGTTTAGCATAGAATTGCATCACAAAAAGTGTCTGGTATTCTTAAATTTAGTTTAAATTCACATTTTCCGTGACTTGACTTGTGCTTTTAAATTCAGTTTAGCCACTTTTTGTTTGTGAGGACCAGTGATGATGCTGTATGCATAATTATTTGGATGGCCTAAGCATAGCAAAATCAAGGAGAGGTTGCTGTATGATCTATGACGTTGCACTCATTATAGAAACTCTATTAAATGGCATTTTGGTGGATGTGCTTCATTGTAGGGTCACTTAGGATACTGTATGATAATAAGTTTGATTCATTTTGATAAGAACTTTTTATTTAAGTGTACTGTACTAAAAGAATGAAGTTAGGAAAATAAAAAAAAATAATAGCTGTAATTTCATCACTTTTTGTTTGCAACTTGTGACTTGCAATTTCTTTGTTCATTACTTGAAATCTAAAGTGCGTGAGAGAGTTGAAGTTCTATTGTTTGTGTCGATTTGAGATTGGTGGGGTCTATGTAACTCATGCCTAATGGGCTTCCCCAAGAACAAAGAAAAAAAAAAAATCATTGCTATATATGTATTTCATTTAGATTTGTTTGATTTTTTATTTAATCAATCTTATGTCAGTGATTTCTTGTTTAACTTGGCATGGATGTTGGAGTTATCTTGAATCCAATTAAGTTTGGGCTCTTTAATGTGATCAATGATTGGTCTAAGAACCAATATTTCACAAAAACCATTCCTTTCAAACTTGAAATATTGGGAAGAGAAAAAATGTGGTCAAATAGGTTAATTTGCATTTTATTCTTGCATCGTAAAGGTTCAAAGCATATTTTATTTTATTATTTCTAAAGTCAGAAAGTTGCAAAGCATGCTTTCCTCTTTCCTTTATGTCATCTAGAGAGGCTTGGAGATGACATCGAAGTTGCTTTCTAATTTCTTTCATGTCCTTCTGCCTAGAGATTCAATTTAGCCGAGTCAATAAGACCACTTACCGTATTTGAGCTTTAATCTTTAAAATAGGAGAGCTTCAGCTCAGCTTGATCTTGATGCAAGTCTTATCATATGTCTTGCGCTTAGTTTGCTAATCGGTAAGCCAATTAGTAGAGCTTGAGCTTTCTACTTGGTTAGCTAACAATGCGCTATCTAGAATTGCATGTGGTAGGCTAAATGCACATTTGGTGTAAATGCAACTGCAGAACATGTTTAGTCATGGGTGAAAAAACTAGCAACTGTACTGTGTTCTGGTTTAGCTTGCATGCAGCATATGCTGGATGCTTCACTGAAGTCCCTGACCTAAAACCTGCACATCTTATGACACTGTAACCAAAAAATTTTGTCCTTATTGCAAGCACCAAAACATTTGGACCCACCATGCACATAAAATGATAACGCCAAATTGTTTGAAAAATACAGAAGATATTGCTGAGGTCAAAATTTCGAATGTATGGAATAGAGTGGAAGTGGTTTTCTGTTTCACACTTATTTTGATCATCTGTAATTTATTTGGTAGTTGGTTGGTATGCTGTTTAACTTGTTTCATTTGAGAGCTTGAGCACTAAGCTGAGCTTTTTGTTTGGTTTATTTCTATGATTGCACCATAATTGGCTTAGATTATTGCCTTGCTACATCACAACCCATTCACTTTTTTTTTTTTTTGGATTTTATTTTTCTAAACCCCTTGTTCTTTGAATTTTTCACATCTTGCACAAGGATATTGAACAACTGAATGTCCCCCTTGTGATGTGGTCTCAGGTACAAATTTGACAGAGCGTTTCTGTGATCAATTTAATCCTATGATGATTGGTGAAAACACATCATGGTCTTCATTAGATTCCACTATTATCCGCATGCCTTTGTCATCAAAATGTCTTAAGGATGAACTTCAGTTAGGATTGAAGAGAGTAAAGCAAATATTTGACAGATTCATGGAGCACGCATCTGGAACACTTGTTTTCTTGAAGTCAGTTTTGCAGGTAGTATTTATTGTTCTAGCTAGTTGTGACTTCTCTTGCATGCAACTATTTAATTACAGAATTTGCCCAAAAATTATATTAAAATGCATGCACACATTTACACTCACAACTTTGTATTGGATAAGCTACAATTTCTATTAATCACTTCCTTGAATTTGGATACTCTGCAAGTACAACCAGCAGTTTGAGTGTCAAGAAACCACTCAACCTAAAAGCTGAAGCTTGTAGGTAAGGGTCCGAGAATAATATCTATATCTAATATCCCCCCTTGCACGAAGCCTGTTGGGCTTAGAGAGCAAATAAGAAAACTTTGAAATTTAATTAATAAGAGGTTAATAAGAAGAGGTGGCTAGGATTTGAATTCTAAACCTTTTGGTCGATGATGTACAAATATCATGTCAAGAAATCACTCAATCTAAAAGCTCAAGCTTGTAGGTGAGGACAGAAGAATAATTTACATCTCTAAAATTTAGAACTCATGAATATGAGTTTCAGAGTCCAATTTCACATACCTTGTGTTTGCTTGGGCCATATGGAATTGCCTTTGTCTTTTTGAGCAGAATTGGGCTTCTCCAAATACTTTTTAACCTTTTTTAGTTTAGAATGGAGGCATTTGCTGGTAGAAAGGGTGCCAAGCATTTTGCAGTTGTCCCTTTTTTCCACTGTGTCATGAAGTATTTGTATGGAGAGAACTGCCCATTTTTAAATTGCCAGGCTTTATTTTTATTTTTTTAATTAGGATGTGGTTCCTTTCTTGGCTTCCTTGTGGGTTTATGTATTGGGGACATTCAAAAGAGTGTCTTCAAGTGTTATTCAGTATAATTGGAGGGTGCTATTATTCTAGTTACTTTTCTTTGTTGTTTACAACTTGTTTTCTTTTGTTTTTCCTAGACTAGGAGGATACCTTATCCTTCATGTTGTAATCTTTTTTCCCTTTACAATAAAATTTATAATGATGTAAAAAGACAAAAGAAAGAAAGACATTTCACGTATGTGAACTTACTCTTTTTACTTGCCAAATATCAATTGAATCATGAATAATCTTCATTTGGGATATTGATTTGACATCTTGTATAATCATTTGTATAGCCTATGATTGACTTGTGTCTTGTTCTAGAATAAAATGGGTGAATTATCTCGCATAGAGAGACATCTGAATATATTTTTAACATGCGTCTGTCTTTGATGCGTTAAGAGAATTTTTTTTTGAAGGGGGTATGATGGAGGATGACACTTGGAAAACAACATTATTTTGCTTACAACTTATTATACGAGGGGCTATGGTTTGGGGAGGTTTTATAGTTCTGAAATTTAAGGGTAGAAATTTAAATTTAGGAATGTATTTTTAAATGGTGAATAAAAGTTTAAATCTAGGGTGAATTACTATTTAGTCCCTGTAATATAACGAAATACACTAGTCATGTCTCTATTTTCAAAATTAATTTAATAGTCCTTGCATTTAAATTCCGTCTAATTTTATGGTCCTTTTGGTAGATTTTGTTTTTTTTTAGTTATTCAACTAAAAATAAAGCCAAACAAAGCCATAAAAACTAGGGTTAATTACAAAAAAATTCATGAACTTTCACGAAATTTGAAATTTTTGCATGAACTTTCAATTTTAGCAAATTGGATCACATTCTTTCAATTTTTGGTAAATTTTGCACTAGCAGACCTCAGGCCAAATTTCTAGTGATCAGAAATGATGTGGAAATTTATTATTATTATTATTATTACTAGGGGTGAGCAAAACCGAACTGAAATCGAAAAATCGAGCTGAATCGACTGGTTCGGTTCAGTTTTTAAAATAGTAAACTGAATTAAATTTCAGTTCGGTTCGGTTTTTACCAAAAAAATTTCGGTTTGAACTGAATCGACCAACATTTTAATATATATATATATATATATATATATATATATATATAATAAAAAGAAAAAAACAGTCAAACCAAAAAATAGAACCGAACCGAACTTTTTTGGTTCGGTTTGGTTTTCACTATAAATTTGGTTCGATTCGGTTTTGAACATAATCGACCGAATGCTCACCCCTAATTATTATCACGTCATATTCTGACTAGAAATTAAAAAAAAAAGAAAAAAGAAAAAAGGCAAATTGAAACGAAGCTGTTTTAAGTAAGCCAACCTTTTCTTCTTCGTCTTCATCTTCTGCACATACAAGTTTTTATATATATATATATATATATATATTTATTTATTTATTAATAATATATATATATATATATATATATATATATATATAGTTTATTATAATTAAAAAAAAAAAAGTCAAACCAAAAAATAGAACTGAACCAAACTTTTTTGGTTCGGTTTGGTTTTCACTATAAATTCGGTTCGATTCGGTTTTGAACAGAACCGACCGAATGCTCACTCCTAATTATTACCATGTCATATTTTGACTAGAAATTAAAAAAAAAAAAATGAAAAAGAACAAAAGAAAAAAGGCAAATTGAAACGAAGCTGTTTTAAGTAAGCCAACCTTTTCTTCTTCATCTTCATCTTCTGCACATCCAAGTTTATATATATATATATATATATATATATATATATATATATAATTTATTATAATAAAAAAAAAAAAAAACAATCAAACCAAAAAATAGAACTGAACCGAACTTTTTTGGTTCGGTTCGGTTTTGAACAGAACCGACCGAATGCTCACCTCTAATTATTACCACGTCATATTCTGACTAGAAATTAAAAAAAAAAAAGGAAAAAGAAAAAAGGCAAATTGAAACGAAGCTGTTTTAAGTAAGCCAACCTTTTCTTCTTCGTCTTCATCTTCTGCACATCCAAGTTTTTCTCTGGCGAAGAAGAACAACCATCATCTTGGGATAATCAAATCAAGAAAAAAAAATTAACAAAGCTTAACATATCACATCGAATTCAATTGATAAAATCATTGAAAATTCAAGAAAAAAAAAAGGAATGCGAAGTTGATTGAATCACTTCAAACTTGAAAGATGAATTACAGCAAGAAAATTGAAAATTAAAAATTGTAGAGAAAGTAGGGTACCTAAGTGGGAAATATTTAGTATAGAATGCCTAAAGCTTTTCAATTTTCTATCTTTTGTTATGTTCATTGTTTTGGGATTAATGGGTTCTTCTAAACTAAATTTCACCTACAAATGATGTAATCTGTAGAGTGGCTCTTGGAAGAAAGCATATTGCAAGTAAAGAATTATTGGGGGATTTTGTGGAGTTGTTGGGTTTCAATATTGGGAGCTATATTACATAGCTTTCTTGGATAAATCATGTTAATGGATTGTATTCTAAAGTGGAGAGAGTGGCTAAAGAGCTTGATAACTTCATCTAGTTGAAGAGCATATGAGAAGTGATGGCTAGAGGAGTGAAGATCCAGCCATCACTTCGTTTCAATATGATTTTTTTGTTTTTTTGTTTTTTTTTTAATATTAATAAAAATTGCAACGTCATTTCCGGTCATCGGAAATTTGGCCTAAGGTTCTGCCGGTGCAAAATTTGCCAAAAATTGAAAGAATGTCATCCAATTTGCCAAAATTGAAATCATGCAAAAATTGCAAATTTCGGGAAAGTTCATGAATTTTTTTTGTAATTAACCCGAAAAACTACTATTGTTCCCAATTACCCTTGAGGGTAAGAAAGGACCTATATCTCTTCATGTCGTGTTTCACACCCGTTCTTATGCTTTTATGCGGATCTCTACTTGGTGAATTATCTACTTGAAATCCTATACATTAAACTTCAAGGAAATGAGTGATCAGGGAAATGAAATCATCATACTTTTGGTTTGGCATTTTAGTTAGATTAAATAAGTCTAGAAGAACAAAGAAAGCCATCTCAAAGAACACATCAAGTTCATGAGAGACTTATTAAAATCATCAAAAGAAAGAATAGAATTGGCACCAACTTGATCAATTCATGCTCCTTTGAGGTCAACACAAGAGACCTAATAGCTTGAATTCTCCATTAGGCATCGGATTTTCTACCAGCACTAGCTCCTTCCATTAATTCCATTTACCAGTGTAAAGTGTGGCATGGTGATGATAAGGATACTGTGTTAATTGCCTCTTCTTCCATGATTTGATGGATTAATCTTTCTTTAAGTGTCAATTTCTCTTGCACTACTACAAATCACTTTTTTTTTTTTTGGAAATTTAATTTAGAGACAATAAAGAGGGTTTTGGTGGGTCAATTATATGAAAATTTACAATTGACTTAAGGTTAAAATTGACATTTTAAGTTTATTTAACATAATGACTAAGTTGTATGATGGACAATAAATATAGGGACCAATAAATTAAATTTTGGAAATAAAGGTCCTGACTAGCATATTTCATTATATTACAGCGACTAAATAGTAATTCACCATCAAATCTAATTTCTTATATTTTTTACAAGAGTTTCTAAAGTTGGGCTTGTTAAACAAAAATATGATCGAGTATGAAAGGATTAAGGTAGTTAAGCATATTAGTAGAGGATTTTGGGATCAATCAAGCATATTAGTAGAGGATTTTGGGATCAATCTTAGGATACTTTTAATGGGTTTAGCTGGTTGGTTTTCCACCTACATGTGACAATTAAATCTGTATTTGTAGCAAATAAGTAAGCCGAGGATGTAGAACTTAGATTTCCTTGATTATAGTTGGATTTTGAGAAGGCTTATGGTGGAGGGTGTTGCGATTTTCTTGAAAAGGTTATGGAGGGCCCTGATGCAGGTGGAGGAAATGGATTAATGGATTTTTGATGTCTTACGTTTTTTCCATCGTCATTAATGGACAACCTAAAAGATGGTTTTGGACTTCTAGGAGCACAAGGCAAAATGATTCATTATCTCCTTTGTTGTTTACTTTGGTGGTTGATATTTTGAGTGGGATGATCAAGAGAGGTGCTGAGGGGAGTTTGGTAGAGGGCATTGGAGAAAGGTTATAAGATACTTTGCATCTCCTTTACAATTTGCTGATGATACAATGGTTTTTTTTTTTTTTTTTTTTTTGTGGGAGGAATATTTCCAAAATGTAACCTTGCTTAATATTTTTCAGGATATGTCATGACTAAAGACTAATTTGTCTAAAACTGGTTTGGCAAATATTCATTTACAAATTTTTTAGCTTATGTTTTTTGAGTTATAAGATCATATCTTGTCCTCATAAAAATTGTTCAATAATAATTTATCTTGTCCTCCTAACTTTCTCAATAATATTTTTTCTTAAAAAAAAAAAAGTTTCAAGAAGTTTTCAGGTTTAGCATTCCTAGCTGGTTGTATGAGATTGAATTGACTTGGGAGGTCCTTTAGGTGGTAATCCTAATTCCTAGGACTATTGCTGTTATGCATCCAATGGTCTCTAACATTGTAAGGAGCCTCTAGAATTCCATTCCTTGTATTATTCGTCTTTGTTTAAGATTGCAGTATAGGTGGTGGATAAGTATGAAGAGGTGATGGAGGACTTTTTGGTCTGGAGTTGGTGGACTTTAAGCCAGATCATTTAGTTTAATTGGGAGCGAGCTTGTAGTCACAAAGCTCAAGGTGGGGGGTGGGGGTGTTGGGTTTGTATTGGAAATTTGGTGCCTAAGAACATTGCCGAATTGTGGTAAATGGTTGTGGCACTTTCCCTAGAGGTTGATTCCCTTTGTTATAAGGTTACATTCCGAAGGATCATTAGAATCATCAGAACGGGGAAGTCTAATTTGGGATATTTAGGTACACAATTACCCCCTTGAACATTTTATGCTGCCAATTTGCCACCATTCCTCCTTTCACGATGTCTGCAGTTAACTATACTGTCTTTTTCCCCATTACAGGCATCTAGCCTTGTAGTTGAAATATCTCTAGCCAATTCCTTTAGTCGAGAGGCTACTTCTAGTTTTGCTGCATAAACTACACGATCTTGCTCTTGCTTAGCTTTATCACAAGCTTTATCTTCTTGATATATCTTCATAAACACCTCAAACTGTTGTTGAAAGGTCTATAAATCACCCATAACTATTGTCACTGATACCAAATGCTATACTCCCAAGTTTGTGATCTAGTTACGAGTCTATTTAATTGAACATCAAAAAAGGAATTAAAGCTTGTTCGAGAGAATTCTAGGATCTTCGAGTCTTAGGAGCTCATAAACACGTCAACCTTTTTAACCCGCGAATATAAAATCAAAGACTATATAACTATCCACTACAAATGGAACTTACTATTGGAGTGTTAATAGATACTCTGTCATAGACCTTGTTGTTCCAGCAGGTTTGTTAGTGGGGTTTGGTACAAATTTAGCTTACTTGCAAGTTAGTAAAAGCAAAATATGGTTAAAGTAAGCTATGACTGAGGTATGGGGCTGTGTTAAGGCTGTCCTTCTGTACTTATTCTGTATAAACTCTCAAGTATGAGTTAGTGCAATCAATGAAATCTGTCCCTATTTTTCTTGATACTGTTTGTGTTTCTCAGCCAATCTTTTGAAGGTTCAGTTATAGAACCTGAATTTTTTTTTGTGTGTGTGCTGTGTTTGTAAGCTTTCTGCCCTCCCATTTCTCAACACGTACTTGACAATTACCTACTAATAACTACTCACTAATAAACTGATTCCCACATTCTTAGCTACACTTGGGAAAATACAAGGAATACTAGAATAATAAAAAACTGAACAAAACTACCCAAAAATAAACCTCCCATTATTGATTCAACTCCCTAACAAACAATACTCTTTCTTGGAATTTCAGTTATATGGAAATCTCAGTGGTAGGGAGATCTTTACTGATTGTTTTGTTAATTCTATTCAAATGTCTCCTAGAGTAGATAGAAGGATTTGGTTTTTGAATTCCTTTAGAAGTCTTTTGTAAATATTTATGTTTCCACCTTATTTCGTTCTCAAAACTATTTATTTCTGTTGTCTAATAAAATTTGGAAAGCTAAAGTACTACCCAAGGTAAGATCTTTTGTTTGGTCTTCAATGCTCCAAAAGGTGAATACTAATGTTCTTTTGTAGAAAAGAAGGCCTAATAAGGCCTTTTCTCTTGATTAGTATGTTATGGATTATAAGCATGGTGAGACTCATTCTCACTTGTTTCTAGATTGTGAAGTGATTTGGACAATTTGGAGTTAGCATTTCGGGTAGGGTGGGTATATCTAAATTCTTCAGATACTCTTGGTTATAATGGTGAGGATTTGGTGACAGGTGACATACCAAAATTCTTTGGAATCGTGCTTTTATTTTCAGTGCCATGGAGTCTTTAGATGGAGAGAAATCAATGTATCTTCTAAAATATTAGAGTGTGTCCTTTAGTTTGTTGTGGGACAAGAGTTTTTGGCCTCTATGTGTGCTTATGCTTTTGGAACTTTTAGAGGTGTGCCTTTGAATGTTTTCTTGATTGGAGGGCATTACTTTCTTAACTTGTGTTTATATTCTTGTTTGTAGTTTTCTTTCGAGTTACATAAGAGAATTCCTTATCCTCCATGGTGCACACACATTTAATAAAGTTTCTTTTCTTATAAAGAAAAAGTATGACAATTCTGTATTTATTTTCCTTATTTTGTTCTTTTAAGTTTACATCTTTAATTTGCAATAGTTAGACTTCTCTGTTTATATGTGGGTTCCTTTTGATACCAGTGTTGCATTATTAACCATTGTTTTCATGTAGTTTGTTTCTTAGCATGTCAATGTCTTTGCAACTTTTTCTTTGTGGTTATTCAGAAGTCAAGGAAACCAAAGTTGTTTCCCTAATGCTTCATAATGTTGAATCTTTCATATTATGTATGTTTTAAAATTATCTTCCATCTTCTCTGGTAATTTTTCTTAATAAACCTCAAAATTTACAATGTGAAAACAAATAATACGTTTTCAGGTGTCACTCTCAACATGGGATGAAGGACGTGAACAACCATGCCAAGATTATTCAGTTTCTGTTGATTCATTATCTGCTACCATGAGAAACCCATTTTCAGAAAAGAAGTGGAGGAAGTTTCAAATATCAAGGTTATTTAGCAGCTCAAATGCTGCTGTTAAATTGCATGTGATGGATGTGAATTTGTATGAAGGAGCTACAGCTAATAGAGTTGTTGACCGGTGGCTTGTTGCACTTACCCTCGGTTCTGGACAAACAAGAAATATGGCTCTTGATAGGTATTTTTTGGACTCATTTGGTTTATCAATGCCTTTTTGAAAATTGTAGCATGAATTTCATGTGCATCTGGATTATGTCTTAAAACAATTCTGTATTTCATGAAAGATTTTGCCATGGGTTGAAATTCTCTTCTAATGAAAATATTGATATTTTGGGGAGTGTCAAAAGAAAAAAAAAAAAAAAAAAAACTCTTTCATCAAAATTTGACATGATTTCTACCATTCCAATTCAATAATGGGCATTATTTTCTTCTATCTTACTTGACATATTAACTAGGAAAAAGGTTGAAGTCCACAAACATACTATATATCGATGTACTTGAATCTATTACTTTTATAAATTAATTGTATATAATTAATATATATTCATACATTAATTATTATAAGAGGATTTAAATTATAATTATTGCAAATGAAAAATATAATGGTCATAACACATGGATATTTATGTTAATAAAAATAAAATATCACACAGGAAATTAAAAAATATAAAGCTTGTATTGCAATTTTTTATGCAAATTATATAATAAAAGTTTAGACATAGAAATAGACAATAAATAATAGAGAGAACATCATTTAATTAAATCTTAGAAAATTATTAGAAATTTTCTATTTTTAATAATTATATCTAATAAATAACATTCATTCATATTTGAACCTAACATTTATTTAACAATTCTATCAAATAGAAGCAATATTATTTTCTTATAGGTATTAGGCCATACTTAGTGCTTACAGTTACAACTAATTCTTATTTCTATTTATAACATTTATTCGTACATGAACCTAATATTTATTTAACAATTCTGTCAAATAAAAGTACGTACTTACATAATACATGGTATTGTAAATTGTTTAGCTGTATAGATTATTTGGATTACGCTTGCTATTATCAGCCAGGGAGTAAAGATAGAATGAGTATGAGGTAATAATTCCATATTGATTCAAACCAACACATATGCCCCCATTTTTAATAAGATTCTGCCTAGAAGCATACGATTACTGTTTAATCACAATCAGATTTGGAACAAAATAATGGACTATGAATAAAAGAATTACAAGTCTCAAATTTTTTTCTTGAATAATTAATAATAAGTTACTTAAATCATATGCCATTTAAAGGATTGGTAATATAAATTTATAAATGAGTTATAAGGCCACAAAATATCCTTATTTGAACCCTTGTTATTGGTGATTTATAAATAATTATTTCTCATTCAAATTTGTTAATTACAACCATGAATTGACTATTATATAAATGACATCATTGGAAATTTTTTTTGGCTTGGCTACTGTATATAAATTCAAATAACTTTTTATTGATGAAGAGTTGATGATTACCTTAAACATTTGTAAATCTTTGTAATTGTTTTCCCCTCATTTGAAGTTATCCATCTTGAATAATTATGATTCAAACTTTGTGACCCTTCTTAATTTTCCATCATGATTGTCTGTGTTTGAATATTTATTTGAAGTATAATCTAACTTATTTGTGATTTCGTTGTAACTATAAATAATATTACATGTAAAATTAAAAACTTGACTTTTGTGCATGAGCACCTACGCAATGTGATGGTAGTTTAGCTATTTAGGCTTAGTTGACTTAGTTTGAATTGGGATAAAAAACAATAATGAGAAAAAAAAGAGTCCACTGTTGCTTGTTAATTGTTTATTATTGATAGATGGTTTTTTAGTGGCTTGATTTGTTAATTGTTCATTACATAAATTACTCTTAATTAATATTTATTTGTAAATGGAATGCATAATCATGTGTGTTTTTGTCCAGAATGCTTCTCCCTTCATCCATACATTTACATATGTCATAGATAAATATTTGCTTATTTACTTTTGGTTGTCCAAGAACATCTTTCTTTTTTCTCAGGACTGAAATTTGATAGGAGTAAGGTAAGGGAGGTAAATAGGGAACATTAGACTATAAAATATCAGCAATTTTGGGTACAAATTTGTACAATGTTGGAAAGTAATGCCTTCATTATCATCTGATTACTTTCCTAAGAGTATTTGCGTAATAAAGTTGTGGCTGTAAAATGGCCATGTAAGTGATTGAAATTTCTCTCTTCAAGAGATACTATTTTGGATATGACAAATAGCGCTTATTGCTTAGTATCTTATTGGCATATCTGTATATACATTATTTTTATTTGCAAGCCTAGGGTTAAAGCTATTAATAATTAATCAAGAAGAGGGGTATTTTGGCCAAGAGGGAAAATGCCTGTGGTAGATAGAGATTTTTTCTCTGGTTAGAAATTCTTCACTTCCTGTGAAGTCTTCTTATTTAAAGATCCCAGGATTTTTTTGTAATTTTCAGCTATGCTGGAAGAGGCTGGCTAGAGTCTCTAGGGTTTATTTTAGAGTGTCATTTGATCTGGAAAAACAGTAACCCTTCTAGTTTTCTGAGTCTCCAAATCTACAAAGGATTAATAGTTCTAAGAGTCCTTCTAGGTTTAGTCCAAGTCAAGATAGTCAAAAGCGAAATGTGCACTTAATGCAATGTCTTCTCATCACTTAGAATGCAAAGCATAAAAATGCTCTTGCTTGATTGAAGTGAGGTGCAAAATTTCTACAATTAATTAAATCAAATGATATAGAACGAATTACTACAACTCATAATAATAAATAATGAGAGTAATCATATTTAGTTAAAGAAAGAAAAATAAATAAAATAATGAAGATATATAAAACAACATTGGAAAAAAAAGTAAAAGAAAAATAAATAAATTAAAATAGGAAATTAAAAAAAGAGAAAGAAAAAGAATAGTCATATCAAGATAGTGAGGATGAGACGTTATGTAGCGAAGAAGTGGGTAAAGTCAGAATAGAAACAGTAGATAAGTGGAAATAGGACAAAAGAATTAGGATAAAATAGTGTAGAGAACCTGGCTGTGGGGACCACTTTTCAGAATTAGGCTTATCTCTTGAGGAGAAAGTGGGAAAACCCTATTCACGGTACCATAGCACTTTTGTCGGATAAGGATTCTTGTACATGATTACAACACATTATTTCAAAAAATTTGGGAAAATAGGCGATCTCAACCTTCAGAAACATAGCTATGTTTGTTAATTGCATTGGAGTCTTAGTAACATCAACTCAAACTAGAATGCAACAGTAAATGGTCCACTTTTTCGGTGTCTATTTTACACAATGGCAGCTATCCTCCAAAATCTTCCTCTTCTTTCATCAATCCTCTAAATCCTTTCCCACTGAACCTCCCAAGGCAAGAACACAACCTTGGAAGTTGCATGTCTTTCAAATTGTGTGAATGAAAAGCTTTTGAAGTACTGTTATACTTGTTTGGCTATGTTGAGATTTCTTGTGGACACTAGGAAAATGACATTCCCCTTAACACGGAATGTGCAATATTTCAAGTCCCTTTTCTGTGATTGACATGGCATTTACTTCTAACATAATGTATCCTTCAATTGGAATTGAAAAAGTTGATGCATCACCTACCTTAAGGGGGAAAAAAAAATCTTTGGGGATTCTTCTTGAAATGTCTATCTGAATTTTGTCTGGTTCTTTTTTTTTTTTCTTTCACATAGGAGATATCTTGCATACAACTTGACACCTGTTGCTGGAGTTGCAGCGCTCATATCAAGAGATGGCCACCCTACTGATGTGCATATGAAAAGCTCTGTAATGTCCCCTCTTCCTTTGTCTGGTAGTATAGCTCTACCTGTCGCTGTTGTTGGATGTTTCCTTGTACGTCACAATGGTGGTCGTTCTCTCTTTAAGTACCAGAACAGGGTAACTTCAGTGGAAGCACAGGTTGATGCTGGAGATCAGTTGATTGAAGCTTGGAACACAGAATTGATGTCTTGCGTTCGTGATTCCTACATTGAAATGGTGATGGAAATGCAGAGGTTAAGAAGAGATCCTTCAAGTTCAACTATTGAATCAAGTTCAAGTCGTTCTGTTGCTGTGTCTTTGAAGGCATATGGTGATCTAATTTATTCTTTCTGGCCAAGGTCTAGTGGGCATCCACTTATTAATCAATCTGGGGATGTCAATAACTTAGTGCAAATAGAAGTGTTTAAAGCAGATTGGGAATGTCTGATTGAGCAAGTAATAAGGCCATTCTATGCTCGTGTTGCTGATCTTCCTGTGTGGCAGCTGTATTCAGGAAGCTTGGTCAAGTCTGAAGAGGGTATGTTTCTTTCACAACCTGGAAATGGGGTAACTAGTAATTTACTTCCAGCTACAGTTTGTGGTTTTGTGAAGGAGCATTATCCAGTGTTTTCTGTACCTTGGGAGCTGGTGAGTGAAATCCAGGCTGTGGGGGTTGTAACTCGAGAAATTAAACCTAAAATGGTCCGGGATCTCCTAAGGATGTCATCAACATCTTTTGTTCTTCAATCAGTTGATACCTACATTGATGTTCTTGAGTACTGCTTGTCTGATATCGAGTTTCCAGCATCATCTAATTTCTCTGGAGAAAATACATCAGTAGACTCTGTTAACTCCAATACCATGCATAGAGCAGCTAATGAGATGGGAAACAGTTCTGCTTCAACACCAATGCCTAATGTACAAAATTTTCATGGGTTGCCAGCCCAAAATGCAGCCAGTTCAGGAGATGCACTAGAACTGATGACAAGTTTGGGAAAGGCTTTATTTGATTTTGGCCGGGTAGTTGTTGAAGATATTGGTAGGGCTGGAGGACCTTTATCTCAGAGGAACAACGTTTCAGATAGCAGCAATGGAAATGGAAATCCTAAGATTCTACTTGCTGCTGCTGAGCTCAAGGGTTTACCATGTCCAACTGCTACTAATAATTTAGCTCGGTTGGGAGTAACAGAACTTTGGCTTGGTGACAAGGATCAACAGGCCCTGATGATGCCTTTAACAGCAAAATTTATCCATCTGAAACTGTTGGATAGATCCACCCTGGATGATATTTTCTCAAAGTGTGCTATTCAATCGTTATTAAAACTGAAGACTTTCTCTCTTCACTTACTTGCTGGTCACATGAGATCACTTTTTCATGAGAATTGGGTGAATCATATAATGGGTTCAAACATGGCACCATGGTTTTCATGGGAGAATACATCAACTTCTGTTGATGAACGTGGTCCATCCCATGAATGGATAAGATTATTCTGGAAATGTTTCACTGGTTCATCAGAAGAGCTCTTACTGTTTGCGGATTGGCCGCTAATTCCTGCTTTTCTTGGAAGACCCATTTTATGTCGTGTAAAGGAATGTAATTTGGTCTTCATTCCTCCCCCTCTTACTGATCCAGCCTCTGAAAGTGGTGTTTCGGAAGTGGGTGGCACAGGAAGTGATATGACTGGACTGTCCACGGATAATTCTCCTGAATCTGAAACCCAGTTGTATATTTCAGCTTTTGAACAAGCCAAAAATAGGTATCCCTGGCTGTTTTCTCTGCTGAACCAGTGCAATGTACCAATTTTTGATGCTGCTTTCATTGGTTGTGCTGCCTCATGTAATTGCCTCCCTTCACCTGGTCAGTCACTGGGGCAAGTTATTGCTTCCAAGCTCGTTGCAGCTAAACATGCTGGCTATTTTGCTGAACTTACTTCATTTTCATATTCAGATCGAGACGAGCTTTTCAGTCTTTTTGCTAGTGATTTCTTTTCTAATGGCTCTAAATATGGAACTGAGGAGCTTCAAGTATTGCGTTGTTTGCCTATGTATAAAACAGTAACAGGGTCCTACAGTCAATTGCATGGTCAAGATCAGTGTATGATATCTTCAAAATCATTCCTAAAGCCATTTGATGAGCATTGCCTTTCTTATTCAACAGATTCAGTCCAGTATTCACTATTACGAGCCCTTGGGGTTCCTGAATTACATGATCCACAGATTTTGATAAGGTTTGGCTTGCCTGGTTTTGAAGGCAAACCTCAGCCTGAGCAGGAGGATATATTAATTTATCTTTACACTAATTGGCAAGATCTCCAAACAGATTCTTCTTTACTTGAAATTCTAAAGGAAACTAAATTTGTAAGAAATGCAGATGATTTTTCCACAGATCTGTCGAGGCCCAAGGATCTGTTTGATCCCTGTGATGCTTTGTTAACATCTGTATTCTCTGGCGAGAGGAAGAAATTTCCTGGAGAAAGGTTTAGTACAGATGGTTGGCTTCGCATTTTAAGGAAAATGGGTCTTCGAACTGCAGCTGAAGCAGATGTAATACTTGAATGTGCCAAAAAGGTAGAGTTTTTGGGAAATCAGTGCATGAAATCCAAGGGGGATTTTGATGATTTTGAGAGAGACTCTAATGATGAAGTTTCTGTGGAGATATGGGCATTAGCTGGATCTGTTGTTGAAGCTGTGATCTCTAACTTTGCTGTCCTTTATGGAAATAATTTTTGTAATGTAATTGGTAAGATTGCATGTGTACCTGCTGAACTGGGATTTCCCAATGGTGGTGGCAAGAGAGTGCTTACTTCATATAGTCAAGCTATTCTGTTAAAAGATTGGCCTTTGGCTTGGAGTCGTTCTCCCATTCTTTCCAGACAAAATGTTGTTCCACCTGAATTCTCTTGGGGAGCACTCCACCTGAGGAGTCCTCCAACTTTTTCTACAGTCCTAAAACATCTACAGGTAACAGATTTAAGTATGCTTCTATGTATGTCCAAAGTACTATGACAACAAGTAAATACGTAGCTAATGAGTATACATGTCAGATGATTGGAAGAAATGGTGGTGAAGATACACTTGCTCACTGGCCCACTGCATCAGGCGTGATGACAGTTGATGAAGCTTCTTGTACAGTGTTGAGATACCTTGATAGGGTTTGGGGTTCCCTCTCTTCTTCAGGTAGTCCTCCATTTTGTTTCTCTTCATGCCTAGTCCTGCATTCATTAAAAAAAAAAGATAAATTTTGGGCCACTGTGCTAATACTGTTTTGTTTACAACAAACTTAGTTCCTCGACCCTCATGGCTTTTCATGTTTTTCTACTTTTCTGTTTCATCTATACCTTTGATTCACAATTTGATTGATTGGTCTCAGTGGATTACAAATTTTACATTAGAATTTTTTTAATAAGAATTAAAAAAAGTAATTTCATGAAGAGGGAAAGGAAAGATAAAAAAAAATAGAAGATAACACAACCGTTTTACTTTGGCACAACTGCGGTTTATTTATCAGTTTCCTGCCTATCAGTAATGAGACCATCTGAATAAATCATAGTCGTATTGTTGGTTTATATATGGTCTTTGTTCAAGAATTAATCTAATTTTTCTCTTTCTGCATCAGAATTTCTATAATCTGACCTTATTAAGTTATGAGCTACACTGTTGCCTGTTCGCAAGTATTAGTCAAATTCTTCACCCTGTACTTCTTTCCCTTTTCTTTCTCTTTATTTTTCTTATGCAGATATAAAAGAATTGCAGAGAGTGGCTTTTCTACCTGCTGCAAATGGAACACGCTTGGTGACAGCAAACTCCCTTTTTGTTCGCCTGACAATTAACCTGTCACCTTTTGCATTTGAACTTCCTACTTCTTATCTTCCTTTTGTGAAAATTCTAAAAGAGTTGGGACTTAAGGACATGCTATCAACTGATGCTGCAAAGGATCTTCTACTAAATCTCCAAAAATCGTGTGGATATCAGCGATTAAATCCAAATGAACTCCGTGCTGTGATGGGAATCTTGTATTTTCTTTGTGATATGACTGTTGAGGCAAATGCATCTGGTGGGGTCAACTGGATATCAGATGCAATAGTTCCAGATGATGGTTGCAGACTCGTTCATGCAAAATCGTGTCTGTATATTGATTCTTATGGCTCTCGATATGTCAAATATATTGACACATCAAGGTTAAGGTTTGTTCACTCAGATCTTACAGAGAGAATTTGTATAGCTCTGGGCATCAGGAAGGTATCTGATGTTGTAATAGAGGTAAATAGCTTGTACGCCCTGGAAATTATTTTCTTCTTGATTTTACCCAGAGCATAGGCTTTTCCTATGTTAAATTTTGGTCTTCATCTGCCAAAATGATGTTCTTTTTTCAGGAACTTGACGAGGAAGAAGATTTACAGACATTGGAATGTATTGGGTCTGTCCCATTGGTACTCATCAGAAGGAAGTTGTCAAGCAGATCATTTCAGAGTGCTGTATGGACTCTTGTAAACAGCCTAGCTGGTTATGTTCCTGCTACTGATGATTTACCTTTAGAAACCATACAGAAGTTGCTAGAATTTGTTGCAGAAAACTTGAAGTTTGTTAAATATCTCCATACCCGTTTTATGCTTCTTCCAAAGCATCTAGATATTACCCTCGTTAATAAGAATTCTATTGTTCCAGAATGGGAGGGAGGATCCAAACACCGGAGTCTGTACTTTGTAAACCGGTCACAGACCTCTATTTTGGTTGCTGAACCACCTGCTTGCATACCTATTCTTGATGTTGTTGCAATTGTTGTAAGCCAGGTTTTAGGCTTCCCTGCCCCACTGCCCATAGGATCCCTATTTTTATGCCCTGAAGGCTCTGAAGCTGGAATTCTCAATATACTGAAGCTTCGTTCTGACAGGAAAGAAATTGAATCTATGAGTAATAAATTAGTAGGGAAGGAAATACTTCCTCCAGATGCTCTTCAAGTGCAACTTCACCCTTTGAGACCCTTTTATAGGGGTGAAATAGTAGCATGGCGGTCTCAGAATGGAGAGAAGTTGAAATATGGTAGAGTTCCAGAGGATGTGAAACCATCAGCTGGCCAAGCCCTTTATAGATTCAAGGTGGAAACTGCACCAGGAGTTGTTGAGGCTCTTCTTTCTTCACATGTCTTCTCATTTAAAAGCATATCAATGGGACATGAGGCTTCCTTAGCAACTCTGCCAGATGGTGGTCATTCAGTAGTTGATAAGAGGGCTCTTGTTGAGGTGCCAGAAAGTTCTGGAAGGGCCAAAACAAAATCTTATCAGGTTTGGCATTTTACTTGGTAATTTGTATCCATTGAATATTTGAGTAGTTTGATCTGATAAGCATTATGAGCATTGTTTTTATCTTACTGTTGTTGAACATACTTGGATATAATCATGTTATTTTCATGCTACATCCAAGCGCTCCTTCCTATTCCTATTCAAGCCTCCATGGTTTCATAAAATAGTTTGACATTCGGATGTTGGGCTCTATTAGTAAATTCCTTATATGTCATATTAATTTTCTCTTTCTTATTCTCTGAGAAGTGAAAAAGAGAGAGGAAAGGGGGGGTTGGTTGGTTTTGTCCTTTTGCTTTTGTATGTCTAAATTACAAAAGCACCCTAGAATGGTTAATAGTGGAACCTTTTTGCCTTATTGAACATGTTATTGTTTGGTAACAAGCTTGCATGACATTTACGTTTGGTCGTTTAGATGCAAAAGGCAGTTCTTATGGAAACCATGAGGAATGATTTTAGTAGTCATTAATTGTAGCAGCTGGATTCAGTCAAGCACTTAACTGAGACAACCTTTTCAATGTTAACTGCAGGGTCGTAATGAGCTTCAGTATGGCAGAGTGTCAGCTGCAGAACTTGTGCAGGCAGTTAATGAGATGCTTTCTGCGGCAGGAATCAACATGGATGAGGAGAAGCAATCTCTTCTGCAAAGAACAATAACTCTGCAGGAACAGTTGAAAGAGTCTCAGGCAACACTTTTGCTTGAACAGGTTTGTGAAGCAATTATGATTACTTATAATTCCTTGTCATTTACAATTTGAAGTTCATCATAATACAGTTTCTTCAGAAAATACTCATAATGTTCTTAGACCTGTATATTTTATATTCTATTCTTTTATATATTTCTTTTATGGAAAGTCTTTCCTTAAGCCAAATCAGATGTTTATGATCTCTCGAATGTTTACAAACACTGTGGGCATCTCTCTCTTTGTTTGAGATTTCCGAGGATCAACTGTGTAGAAAAATTTTAGAAATTTGGCTTGTGTCTTAAAACTTGTGATGAAATCCAGCATTGCTGGAATTTTGTTAATTGCAATCATTCAAGTTGTCTAACTCAGAAGCAACATACTAAAGGTGTGTGAATGTGAGCATGTGCTTGCATACATATATGCTTAAGCAGCTGGCCAGCTGCTATTATTATATCCTCCTTGGAAGTATTTTCTCTAGACAAAGCATATTTTGAAGATTATGTTGATTATAATTTTATCTGTGATTATTGATACATCTCAGAAACACTGTTGATGTTACATGAAACATACCTACAGGAAAAGGCTGATGTGGCAGCAAAAGAAGCAGATACAGCAAAAGTAGCATGGATTTGTCGGGTCTGTTTGAGCAATGAAGTTGACATGACTATTGTTCCCTGTGGTCATGTGCTTTGTCGTAGATGTTCATCTGCTGTTTCCAGATGTCCATTTTGTAGGCTTCAGGTCACAAAAACTATTCGAATTTTCCGACCATGATTTGGCGCTTCAAACAGTGAGATTTCTCATGCAGTTAAGCTGATATTATTGGAGTCTTCTCCATATTTCACCATTGGTATCATGTTTATAGCTTCTTTGAGGGGGAAATTAAAGAAAGAGAAATCGCTCTAATACTTGGTTAGCCAAATAAAAGGCAGCTTGTCCATATTTTGTATATTGTAGGCATGTGTTATTATTCCTTTTTCCCTTAAATGTATCGTGGTTTCCTGATATGTACAGAAGAAATTGATAAAAAAGTGTATAGTTTCAAGCCAATTGCTTCATTGTCCTTGAGAGTACAATGTACAATGATGAGAGCTGCATACATTGTGTGGCTTTTTTTTTTTTTTTTTTGGTACCTTTTTTCCTTCTGAATAATCAGAATCATATGCAGATAATATTTTACATTAAATTGTGAAATATGCAATTCTACTTTCACAAAGGCAATAATGTTCCAAAATTTTATTTCTGGATAGTGATATGTTCTTTAGTGAATTTGTAATATTTTTCCAAGATTGATTCAGGTTTATTAGAACATACATCAGTTATTTTTTCAGCTTCATTTATGTTGATTTTTGCATAAGGACAATCGTCATTGGTATTTAATTTTTTTGCTTTTTCAATTTTAGTGTTTGATTTTTTTTTTTTTTTTAATGATTATGTATCTAAATCACCCTAAACAGATATTCTTTTGGAAATAATAAAATAGACCATTTTATCTTATCCCTCTGTCCCATTTATCCTACACAATTTCATAATTTTTCTTTTTTTAATTATTGGTATTTATTTTCGTTGAAATTTTTTGAAAAGAGCAAAAATTTTTAAGAAAATTTTATTTTAAAAATTGTAATTTTTTAAATGGAGAATTGAAAACTAGATTTATTATAGTTGTAAAAATCAGATCGGTTTGACTAATTCAACCAAAAAAATTAGGAATCGGTCACAAGGCCGGTCCGGTTTAAATCATATACCCAGAAGGAGAAGAACGTCATGTTCTCCCACGCACATTTGGATCCCACTTTACCCCCTTTATTATTGCTACCCTTTCCATTTATTATTATCATTATTATTATTTTCACTAATTCCATTTATTAACCACTCCAAATGACCAAACGTATTTATGTGCCACTCCTTTTTCTTTTTTAAATAATTTTTCAGTTTTCTTACTACTATATAAAACATATAACTCAGTTCATGTGTAAATTTCATTAGTAGCTAATAAGTTGGATATATAAAATATAAGAATTCATGTAAATGATAACACATAAATAAATTTAAAAAAAAAAAGAGCCATAAAAATTGGATATATAAAATATATATATATATTTTTTTTATTTCTAAAAAATAGTAGATGACTATATAAATTTCATTTTATCAGTAAAATATTTAATAAATTACCATAAAAGTTAATATTTTTTGTTACTAAAGAAAAAAAAATTAAATAATAAATTTTAATTATATTCATATAATATTTTTTAATATATAAATAATAAATATATAATATTATTAAAAATTTCGATTCGACTTTAGTTCGATCTCTAACCCGTGATCCTTTGCCTTCACCGATTCTAACACCAGATCGAATTTGAAAACCATGAGATTTATCGATTTTTCATATTTAAAACAACTTTATATTGTTTTCTCCTGTTATCTTTTCTCATAGAATGGAATTATCATAGAATGGCTGTTTTCCATTTGGAAAACACGTGTTTTTGGACCTGGTAGGGAATGCAATGGTCCTATATTGCAAAATTTGCACTCGACCGTTTAAATATTAGATGAAATTACACCATTTACTTATTATTATTATTATTATTTTTTTTTTTTATCATTTTACTTTTATATGCTCGTATAAAAATTTGATATTTGTACTACTTGTTATTTACTTTTGTAGGTTTTTTCATTTGTTGTTCTTATTAAACTTATTTTACTCTTTCTTTCTCCTTTTGTTTACTCTATTTTGTATCTTACAGTTCTCGTCTGTCTTTCTTTTCCTTTTTTTCTTCTTTAATTTTTCTTTCATTTTTCCATTAATTGTTGCTTGAAATTTAATATATTTACAGTTATTTCACACTTCTCCTTCAATTTCGGGTGTTATATTTTACATGCAAACCTTTTTTTTTTTTTTTTAAATTTTATAACTTCCATTTTTTCCTTTTTGTTATTATTGCTTGATATTATGTTTGAAATCGGTTCTTCTTCATCTCCTATTCTTCGGTCTAATACTGAAATTCTTAGAGATTTAGCTATTTCTCATTCTTCTCCTAACTAAGAAAAATTTGAGAGTTGGTGATAAACAAAAAAAATTAAAAAAAAAGATTTTAGATCTATTAAAAAGTTTATTCTCCTCAATATTTTCTCAGAAGAGAGAGCTATTAAGATTTTATTTCCAAAAGTTTTGAACTTGTTGGATTATCGGGTTGCCCAGATAACGCAATCTTATTTTCTTGATTTTGTGGAGCTTTCTAGACATGATGATGTTCCAATAGAAGATAATGAAGGCGCCACTATCTCAGTTTGGATGAATATGTGGTTTTTATGATATATAATATAAGAAATTTATGTTTTAGGAGGCTATTAGATGAGACTTTTAATTTTTTGAAGATATATTTCAATTGTTTGGCAAAAAAAACTCATTTGTGTTGTGTTGTGGTTTATTAAAAATGATTCTTAAATTTTGAAAAAGAAACTTGAAAGTTATAAATCTTCGAAAAAGAATGGTAATGATTTTCAGTAAAAAAAAAAATAATGTTGATGATTCTTTTTAAAAAAAAAATGTTGAGAGTGTTAAGTCTTCAAGAAAGAGGAAAGCATCTATTTTTAGTATTTTCTGAAAGGGATGAAAATATGTTGTTAGTGCTAAACAGTTGAAGGTTATGATTAAAGAATTTTATGAACATAAGTCTCAAGTTTGTCATTTACTCTTTTGTTTCTTTTATTTTTTTTTTATTTATATGTATAGTTGGTTTTTCTTTGTTATAATGTTTTCTTATAATTTAGAGTTGATGTTTTGGTTATATTGTTAGTTGCTTTTGTTCTATTATAGTTATTGATTTTAGTTTGTTTATCTAATTTTAGACTTATTTTAAACTTGTAAATATGTATTTATCTTTGGTTTATATGTGGTTGATTATATTTATATTTTGGAGTGTCACCTGTAATTATATACAAGGAGAAGACAGCTTTATTGCAGAGCTTCCGTTTTTGTTAACATTTCTAACTTTTCTTTTATTTTGGATATATGTTTGGTTTATTTTGTTTATATATTTGATTGATGTTTGGTTGATTTGATATATATGTTGAGTTGATTTTTTATACTCAGAATATATTAAGAATATACCATTTGTTGTTATTATAATCATTTTTAATTTAATATTTTTTTTATAAATTTTGAAATAATGAATCAATCAACAATTTAATTTTTTCAAGTTTGACTAAAATATACTAAATGTATACCAAATATATTGAATGAATACCATTTTGAATTAGAATATCAATTTTAAAAACGAACATTAAAAATTTAGCAGATATATATTTTACATAGATCCAACATATACTCAAAATATACTACAAGTATACTATCATATACTCACAATATACTACGAGTATACCATTTCGCTAAAGAGCGTAAAAATATAAAAAAAATTGTTGAAGAACGTATTTTTGTAAATAAATGGTCAAAGAACGTATTTTTATAAGAAAATTAATCGAAGCGTAAAAATGTTATATTAAAGTCTTTTTTAGACATTTATATAAAAATCCCTAAAAATAAAGTGGGCAGATCGGGTATACCAAATTTTATATTTTATATTTTTTCTTTAAAAAAAATTATTGTTATTTTCTCATATATAATAATAATAATAATAATAATAATAATAATAATAATAAATTATAAATTAAATATATATAATATTTAAAAAATTAAAAAAATATAATATTTATAATCAAGTCATGTTATACTATTACTCGACCCCAACTCGTGTTTAAATTGAAAAATCCACCGTCTCCGTTTAGTAATATCTGTCATCGGATGAGTGAAATTATCATTCCTAATTCTATGATCGAAATTATGTCATATTTTATGTTTTTTTTTTCTGTTTTTTTTTCTTCTTCCCTCGATCCTAGCAAAACTTTGTGCCATATTTTATGTTTTTTTTTTTACTTTTTCTTTTATCAATTTTCAATTTCTTTTAGTTTTTCTTTTTTCCTTCTTTTATATGATTTTTTATTAATTTTTCAATTTTATTAATTTTGTCCTTTTTTTATATGCATTATTTCTCTACAATATCACTGCTACAATGATTTTGTAAAATAAAATAAAACTTTTTTTTTCCATTATTTTCAATTAAAAAATAATTATTTTCACCAATAAAAGTGACTATATATATAAAAAAATGATCTATGTTATAAAATTTAATATCAAACGTTTTGTAATATAGACAATACTTGAAATACATATAATATCATGATAAAATGTTTTACAACTATTTAATATACAATTTATATTTAAGAAAAAAATTATAAAGTGTGAATTTTGAAAAATAATAATAAAAGAGTGATTCGTCTTAATAAAAAAAAAAAAAAAAGGAGAGAGAGTGATGGTTTAGTTGTAAATTGAGTCCTAACATGTAAAAAAAAAAAATAATAACATGTTTTCTAATTCAAAAATAGAAAATAGTTTTTTTTTTTTTTTTTGACAAATGAATACATTTTACAATTCCAAAAAAAAAAAATTTCATGAAAAATAAAAAATGAAAATAAAGTTATCTATATGTATGATCAAATATTTCTTTCTCTAATTCTATTTTGCTATGATTAATGAATTAAAACTGTTAAAACTAGAAAGGAAACCAACTCAATCCAAACATTTTAACTTAATTTGGACTTGAATGAAAGAGACTTTAATATTAAAAGGACAAAAAAATAATAATTAAATGTTACAACATTGTGGGAGTAAGTAAATTTCAAAATTAATTAATTAATTAAAAATTAAGCAAACATATGCGCCATAGAATTGAGACGCTTGAAAACACCCGCGTAGCCGTTGATGATAACAACCATTGGATAAGAAAGAGAGAGACATATGATAGTTCTTCACAGAGCGCATTTCGAGAGAGAGAGAGAAAGAGAGAGAGAGACAATGGCCTCTTTAACCTCACCTTTCACTACCAACAACATTCCTTCCCTTATTAAGACAGCGCACGCCCATTCTCAATCTCGCTTATCACCCAAAGCTTCTCTCCACCACCACCACTTCAATCGCAGACAATTCTTATCCCAAACAGCCACAGTTTCACTACCATTACTTGCCTCTCCTCTAATTGACCAACCGGTAATTGCCGCCGAAGAGACCCTTTCCGAGTGGGAGAGAGTCTACCTTCCTATCGACACTGGAGTTGTCCTCCTCGATATCGCCTTTGTCCCTGATGACTTGAACCACGGTTACTTTTCCTTTTCTTTTTTGGTTACGTTCTTTTTTTTCTTTTTAAAGCTGAGAAAATGAAGGAAAATTTTGGCATTTGTATTAGGTTTCCTTCTTGGGACTAGGCAAACCATTTTGGAGACTAAAGATGGTGGAAACACTTGGGTTTCTCGTTCAATACCTTCTGCTGAAGATGAGGATTTCAATTACAGATTCAATTCAATTAGTTTCAAAGGGAAAGAAGGATGGATTGTTGGAAAACCTGCAATTTTGTTGTACACTTCTGATTCTGGAGAAACCTGGCAGAGGATACCTCTTAGTGCTCAACTTCCTGGTGATATGGTAAGTTAATATATACTCTAAAGTAGTGGCGGATCTAGCATCTTAGTTATGGGGTCAACAGAAAATGTTTTTAAAAATTTTAGGGGGCGAAAGTCATTTTTCAAAAAAGTTAGGTTTTTTTTTTTTTTCAAAATTCTTGGGGTTGACTGCCACCCCTGCCTCCCTAGGGATTCACCACTGCTCTAAAGATATATGATACTGAAAGCTTACACTAGTTTGTTCTTTTACAATATCTGTAGGTATATATAAAGGCAACTGGAGATAAAGGTGCAGAGATGGTGACTGACCAAGGTGCAATTTATGTCACATCAAATGGGGGCTATAATTGGAGGGCTGCTGTTCAGGAGACTGTTTCAGCAACTCTTAATAGGTAGGTGTGCCAGTGCTTCTGCTAAAATCCTAATCTATCTTGCTACATTATGTGAAATAGTTGAATTTCTAGTTGAACAAATTAAATTTTGACAGCATCCACTAATTAGCAACTTAATTTGAAAGCCATATTTCGACCCTAGCACATGGTTTCATAAAAGCCTTTGATTTTCCTGATCTTATTAATCATTTTATTAATTTTTATTAATTTAATTTAATTACTAAATTATTTTATTAATTTAATTATTAATTAATTTAAATTATTTGATCATTTAATATAAAAATGGTTCATTTTAAGTTCATTTTATTTGCTCTTTTGTCTGTTGTTTGGGGTTGTTCGCATGAATGCTTGTTGTATATCTGCATCCTATCTACAGTCATACCTTGTAATTAAATAGTTTTTATTTCTTATTTTTTGTTCATTTTGGCATCCCCTATTAATTTTAAGGTCTATACGATGATCTTTTTCCTGTATGTTTCATCTGTATGAACACTTTATTTAATAGGCTTGCAGTTGCCAAGAGCCCTAGCTTTGTTTTAGATTACTGATTTCTAAACCTGAGGAAGTTTATCTTGTCTTGTGCTGCATAATGTTCTAAGGTTGAGCATTCTATTAAATTTACTGAGCTGAAATCTAGTGAGAGAGATTCAAAGATTTTTAATTACAAACAGGCTAGATGTTCACGTAGCTTCATTGTTGTTGCAGAACAGTTTCTAGTGGCATTAGTGGTGCAAGTTACTATACAGGGACTTTTAATACAGTTAACCGCTCTCCAGATGGTAACTATGTTGCTGTCTCAAGCCGTGGTAACTTCTATTTGACTTGGGAACCTGGCCAGGTGAGGTTCCTCTTTTATTGGCGCCTGGCATCCCTGCATTTATATTTTTTGCTCTAATTTTAGGTTTCATGGGGCATACTTGCTCTTAATCTCCTCATGTTGGACAGGATCCTTTTTGATATATTGAAATTTCAAGCCAAGATATCAAAGTCAATAACTAGCAATTTATATTACTGATAATTTGGACAATGAGGCTGCATGTAATATGGTAGTTGATGAAATTTTCACATATTACACAGGAGTGAGGGGGTGCATGTTGGTTTTGTTCAACATCAGGTTTTGACATCTTTTACTGTTTCTTTCAAAAGGGAAATAAAAAAAGAAAAATCCTCTTCTAATGAATTTGATTTCATATGTTTGACAATAACTAACAATTTATATAGCTGACAATAGTTCACATTGAGCCAGCTAAATTCCTGAACTTGATTGCTATTTATAACTTGGGCTGAAGTTTGATGCCTTTTTCTGTGTCTTCTTTTTTTGAAAAGAAAAAACTTTTTATTTTTATTTTTTTTGCTTTAGGTATTAAATACTTAAGGTGATTTAACCTTGTAGTTCTGAAGGACTCAAGCACGATATCAAATGGGATATTGCTCAATTTTTTTGTTCCAATATGGAGGCTGTTTGAGATATGTGCTGAATGCACTTTTTTACATTTCTTCTTCAACTTTCTCTATTTCTTTGGGTCTTCCTTTATATTGACACATATCTAGTGCCATTCCCATTGTGAATAATGAGGAATGTTGTCTTCTAACCTACTTTTCTTCAGGTACAGGTCTTCACTTCCTTCCAATATTAACAGAGGAAACTTTGTAGCCTAAATGTTTGTGTATGCATTAACAAACAAGTCAAACAACATGTTTTATTAATTGAAGATCCACCTTTCAGTACATTTATGTGTGATTCTGCAGTCCCTTTCTCAGTTGACAGCTCACTGGTAGTCATCAAAATGGGAAAAAAAGACTAAAATGCAGAACAAAAAATGCATGAATGTTGTGTTATATTTCAGTAGACTGAATATATCACTGCTGATAATGACCACGTGACCAGCAACACCAAGCATAGTTTGGAAATTGGGAGTAAGAACAAACCAATGCTTCTGCTGCATTGTTGGTCTGAGTAGATATGACTGTTTCAGGACAACCAGCTGTTTTTACTGTTAGGTATTGAATTCGGGTCCAAAATGTTTAGGATGAAGCTGCTAGGCTGTTGTTGTTCCTTTTTCCTTCATTTCTTATATATTCCTTTAGAAGAGTAGCCTTTCCTGATGTCCTGGTGTAGATTTAATGGTTCTTTAGGTGATTACAAACTTTATGTTGAGGTGTACTTGAATAGTCACTGCACAATCTTTTATCAGTAATATAACAGAATTATAAAATAAACCATAGGACCATATGCAGGGAGCCTGGGACTAATTATCTCCAGCAGCTGTGAGCAATGCGCCATTGCACTATCAAAAGGACTCAGGGTGGTTGGGATACTGTCTAGGTTCTGTTGTTTATTGGTATAACTGTTGGAAACTTTAATTTTGGCATGACATCTGGTGTGGGCACCAAGGAGGATGAGCCTTGGTGCCACCATAAACCTTTCGCACTGGGATGCCTTTTATTTGGCCTAGAGAGAGCTGACTTTGTTCCTAATTGCTAAGGATAGTGGCCGATTAGCATGCATTGATGGCTGATTATAAGGATAGTGATGGGTAGTTTTTCTTGGAATCCTAAATTTGTTAGCCTATTGAACAATAGGGAATTGTGATCCGTTGCTTATTTTTTTGAATTTATTTTAGTCCTCAAGAATAAGAAGGGAATATGAGGATAAGCTCATGTAATTGGCCTCTAAAAGTAAGAAATTTGAGACTAGAGTTTTTATGGACTTTAGCAAACATTTGATAATTGACAGTCTTAGTCTTAGAGGAAAATTCTCTTCAAGGATTATGGTAGATAGTAATTAATGCAAACACTGAATTAGTGTAGTATTTGTTATATTTTATTCACTGAATAAGCATGTATATATATACAGGTATAGGCTTCCATTCTAGGAAAGATAGCATAAAATCTGTCTATAAATCAGCCTCTCAATCTCTGTGAATCAGGGAATATATACTTTCCTAATCTAATCATTTATACAGCCTGTAACACTCCCCCTCAAGCTGGAGCAAAGATGTTAATCATGCCCAGCTTGTTACAAAGATAATTAACCCTGACCCCATTCAGAGCTTTTGTAAAGATGTCTCCCAATTGTTCTCTAGTTTTCACATATCCTGTAGAGATCAAGCCTTGTTAAATCTTTTCTCGAACAAAGTGATAGTCAATCTCAATATACTTTGTTCGTTCATGGAAAACTGGATTGGAGGCAATGTGAAGTGCTGCCTGGTTGTCACACCATAGTTTAGCTGGTATTGAAACCTTAAGACCCACTTCAACGAGAAGTTGATATATCCACATTATTTCACACACAGATT